>RJWJ010027670.1:0-22019 GCA_004363605.1 Indri indri
GCTAGTGCTTTCTCAGCCCAGCCAGGTTGGGGCAGGAAGAGGCCTGGGGCGTCGGCCTCATTCGGACCCTAACTGAAGGTGACCGCCTGCACGGTGCCCGCCTGGCCTCCATGCGTGCGCCCTGGCCCGTGCTCAGGAGCGCGCACACGCAGGTGTGGGCCCGGCACTCCTGCCGGCGGGATGGGGTGCCCGGTGCGCCCCGAGGTCGACCGTCGGGCCCTTAGGAGCGGTGCTGGGGGCCGGGACCTTGCTGGGCCCCGCCTGGGGTCCCGGGGGCACTCCGGGCCGCCTCGCCCCGCCGACTCCAGGCCGGGATTTCTCCTGCACTGGCTTTCCGGGCCGGTGCCAGCCCGGCCTCCTGGTCCCCGGCCCCCGCCGCGGGGCCGGCTGCTCCGGGGAGGGGAGTGGGGACGCGAGGCGGAGGAGGAGTTTGAGCGACTTTGTGGGGCAGCCTTGGCCTCGGCGGCAGCCGCACCGGCGAGCGCGGGAGAGCGCAGGGACGCCCGCCGGGCTGTCCGGAGCGGCCGATGGGGCCCGTGTGAGCGCGCCCAGGCCCGGCCCGGTGCCCGGCGGGCGGCAGCATGTCCGCGGGCGGCAGCGCCAGGAAGAGCACCGGGAGGTCCTCCTACTACTACCGGCTGCTGCGGCGGCCCCGGCTGCAGCGACAGAGGAGCCGCTCCCGCAGCCGGACCCGGCCTGCCAGGGGTAGGCGCCACCCCGACCCCTGACCCCTGGCCCCTGGCCCTCCCTACGCCACTTCGCCACCTGATGCCCTGGGATGCCAGGGACCCAGGATCCTCCTCCTACCCGGTTGCTGGGGCCCCTCGTCCGCCCCTTGTGGCGCCCGTGACTGTGTCTGCGGGACCTCACGCCCCCAGCTTGTCCCTCATCCTCCTCTGCTGGGGAAGCCGAGGCTCTAGTGTCTGCCCTCATGCCACGGGCAGGGAGAGGGGAGCCTGGAATCCAGCGTTCCCTCTCTTCAGCCTCTCAGGTCAGACCTCCCACCCCACTGTGCCTCAGTTTACTCAGTAACCCAGGGTGGAGCTGGGCTTGCCCTCACCTTGCCTTCACTGCCCTGGCCTCTGAGCTTAGCGTCCGGGCCCTGGACTTATCGTTTCGGGGACATGACAGGCTCCCCCACCTCTTGGGTGCAGGGACAGGTGAGGTGGGTGGACTTCGGGGAAGGAGCTGAGACTCCGAGTGGGTGGTCGTTGCCTCCTTTGAAAAGAAAAGGGTTTCTCTCTCCCAAACCCGGAGGCAGGACGGCGGAGGGGGAGGTGCGAGCAGCGTTTTCTTTTTCCAGTAACTGGATCCTCAGCTGGAAATGCGTGTGATCCCAGGGGCTGCCTCTGGGCGGGTGGGGGCCGGGACTTCCTTTCCTAGCTGGATGGGAGGGTGGCAGGGAGGGACGCCCCCTGGGAGGAGGAGGCCTTCAAAGGGGCTCTGGGAGGCTGGAGTCCTGGGCAAAGGTTCAGGCCGCCTCAGGGTGCCCGTGGGGTGGGACGGAGGAGGGGGCGGTAGGACTTAGCAGGGACCTGGCTGGGTTTACACCATCAGGTTATCTTGGGAAGCGGGAAGCCTGGCCCTGCGCCAACAAATGCCACGCACAGAATCCGGCAGAGCCAGAGGGGTCAAATCCCCACCCCTCCGGGGGTTGGTGGTGTGGCCTGGACCCTGTTGCCCCCGATCTTCAGTTTTCTTGTCAGTGTGAGAGTAAATGAAGCAGGCAGGCAGCAAATGCTCATTTGCTACCCCCCATCTCCCCCAGAATGGAGAAGACTTTTCCCATAGTCAGGGCTGAGCAGCAATGTGCCCTACAGGGCTTCCTTAGGAAGTAGTGAGTTCCCTGTGCACTGAAGGGTTCAAGCTGAGGCTAGGGGTGTGCCCAGTCTGTGCTGGGAGTTCAGGCTTCTACCCTCCCAACCCTTGTCTTTCCTGAAATGGTCTCTGGCTACTCTGATTCCCTAGGCTTGCTCTGGAAGATCTGGGATCTGGGTTCAAGCTTTGTGACTTCGGGCAAGTTACTTCTGCTTTCTGAACCTCAGTTTTCCCAGCTGTAAAATGGGACTAGCGGTTCGTGGAAGATTCAGTGAGGAAGTGGGTTCATGCTGTGGGAAATGGGAGCTGTAAAAATGCCCAGTAATGTCAGGCCACCCTGCAGCCTCTCCTCCTGCACCCACCCACTCCGTCCTAACCCCTTACCCTGCCCCTTGTCCTCTTTTCACCTCATCCCAGTTCCATCCCTGACTGTAATGAGAATTCCGCTTTCTGTTCAGCTGACTGGGCAGAGGACAATCAATGTGTCAGGCTGTCACCCGAGCCCCAGCTCCCAGGCCCCACATGTGCAGGCCCCTGCGTTGTGTCCCAGGCTTAAAGGAAGTCACAGCCTGCTGGGAATAGGGAGGAGGCTGTCTCTGAATAGAAGTTATATCTGGGGAAATCAGGGAGAGCTTCACAGAGGAGGTGACATTTGGACCAGGTTTTACAAGATGGGTAGGATCTCCCTCAGCAGAGGGAGTGATTGAGTCAGATCTGGGTTCAAGTTCCAGCTCCGCATAAGACTGTCCTTCGGCCAGTCACCTCTCCAAGCCTCAGTGACCTTGTGTGGTGAATGTTGGATAGTGGCAACAGGTCATTCATGGAAAGCTGGAAGCCGGTGCTGGGACTAGGGTCGCAGTTGGGTGGGAGCTATTGTCCTTTCTCTGGACAGAAGGAATAGTCTGTGCAAAGACAGGGAGAAGGGAGATGTCCTAGGTGTGTAGACCGAGCTCATCCTGGGGTGGGGTAGGTAGGGGTGTGGGGGGAAGAGCACACAACAGTAGTTCGGGTCTGATCAAGGGCTGGGTGACGGGAGGCATGGGTGCAGTTAGAGCTGCCGCCTGGGTGGGAGGTGGAGGCTGGAGGCCCCCTGCCCACCTTGGTGGCAGGTGGCTAGAGTGGCCATTGCCCTCTCCCCACTAAACTCTCAGACCCTTGGCTGGCCTGGGGCCACTCCCCCTCTTGAGGGCAGGGTCCCACCCAGGTGACAACTCTGGCTGGTGAAGCCGCCCTGTGGCCTTGAGCCCCTCCCCAAGCTCATGGGGGCTTGGCCCCACAGTGCTGGCATCAAATCTCAGAGGAGGGGTGGTGCCCGGCACCTCGGCATGGATCAGGCCCTTGCCCCACAGCCTCTCTGGCCCCTGGCACTATGTGGACGGAGAATGGCCAAGAACTCTCAGGCTGTGTTTGTTCAGAAACAGGAAAGCACAGGGAAGAGTTGCAAGTTGGCTGCGCTGGGGGAAGGGTTGTGGCCAGGCTACCACCTCTGAGAAGGCTCCCTGCCCACCCCGCCCCCCACTGCCCCTCTAGAGAGGTCGGAAGGGAGCTCACGGTGGTCTTGGGAGCAGAACTTTGACCTTGGCGGGGCTGCGAGTGAGGGATGGCATCTGCAGCCTCCCAGATTTGACCAATGAGGGGCACTAAGCAAGGCTCTTCCCCTCCCTAGGCCTCAGTTTCTCCATCTGAAGAATGGGTGGAGGGAGACCAGCCGTCGAAGGCATGAGGCTTGGTGATAGCCAGAGAGGCAGGGTAGAAACAGTGGCTTTTGGAGGGTGAGGGTCCTCTGGCCATTTCCCTTTGTGCCTGGTGCCCCTGAGTCCATTGGAAGGCTGGGCACAGTCCATGGATTTGTGGGGACTCCCATCCCCAGAAGGGTGTCACCAGCCAGGGTGCCTCCCTGCCTACCCGCACCAAGATCAGGAAAAGCTTTGTCTGACCTGTCTGCATCTCCAGGGCTGCTAGGAGAAATGGAAGTTTTCCTCTGGCCCTGGATGAAGTTCTGGCCCATCCACTTAGCCAGCAGACACCTCTTGGGCACCTACTATGTGCTGCGCTTCACAGGGAGATGAATCACACGTGCTTCAGCCCTTGCCAAGCCCCCAGCCGGTTGGAGAGGCCAGCTTGTTGGGGTGTATGGAGACGCAGGCCTCTTTCTGGAGGGCAGAGCAGTGGTTAGTGGGAGACAGGGGCTCTGGTCTCAGCTCAGCCACAAACTGGTTGTATGACTCTGGGAACATCTCAGGGCCTCAGTTTCCCCATCTGTCAAATGGGGCTAATCCTGCTCTGTCTCCTGTGTCAGGACCTCTTGAAATGCCCATACCCATGCCCGTGGGCAGTTTTGATTCTTTTCTTCATGTCTTCATCTGAGTTTTTCTAGGGGTCCAGTCCCATGCCAGGCGCTGGGGATTTGGCGGATGTTTTTATCTTGAGATGGTCAGGTTCTCCTTCATGCCTATACATACCCCTGCTGCATGGCTCTGTTTCTTGGTGACATGGTGGGGGAGGATGGTTTGATACAACTGGTTCCTAAATGGGAGAGTGGTTAGGGAAGGACCTATGTGCTACCATATGGAGGGGCCGGCGCTGCAGCTTCACTGGGAGCCCCTGGTTTTGATGAGATCTGCAGAGAGGCCTCTGGGGCAACAGCTCAGACCCTATGAGTTGGACAAGCCTGAGGACAACCCTGAGGTTGGGGGCTGGGTGTGTCTTGTGGTCCCCTAGTCCTCAAATGTCCCCCCAAGGACCCAAGTCCTGGCTTTCTACCTCTGCCTTGGACAAGACTCTGAAATCATCATTACACCCTTTTCCACCTTGTCTCTTCCTCTGTTCCTGCTGAGACACAATCCCTCCTTTGGGGCTTGGCTCTAGCTTCTCCGTTCCCTCCTTGCCCTTACATACCTCAAGGACTGGGGAGCTCACTTCCTCTCAGGGCATGTAGTAAGGGTAAAAATGGCTCCTGTTTGCTGAGTGCCTGCTCAGTACCCAGCAGTGAGCTTAACTTTGAACTTGCCTGGTCTCATTCAATGTTCAGAACAACTCTGTGAGATGGATACTGGTATTATCCTCATTTTATAGGTGAAGAAACGGGCCCAGAGAGTGAGAGCCTTGCCCAAAGTCATGAAGCTCAGAAATGGTGGGGCCCAGCTCCACCTTGCTATCCAGGGGTAGGCAGACCTTGCTGAGGTCAGGCCTTGGCTTTGGGAAGCCTTCATCCCATCTTTCTGATTTGCGTAGCCCATGATTCCATGGGTGTTGACAGCCATTATATCCCACGGTCTTGGCCATAACTTGGAAGAGAGGCAGCGGAGTGACCCACTGGCATCTGGAGGGAGTCATTCCTCCTGGTTGCCTCCTCCACCTGCCTGGGATAGCTCAGGTGGGACCTCCCCCGGCCCAGCCTCTGCCCCTAGATCCTGCTGTCCATGTTCCGCCGTCCATGCCCTTTCCCTGGCAGGTCCCAGGTCTCAGGGCCTCAGCCCTGTTTCTCCACCAAGTCTCTTAGTGCTGAGGGTTCAGCATCCCTTGGTGTAAGGTCCCCGAGGCTGGGCAGACAGCTGAGGCCCGCTCTCCAGAGCTCTCCAAGTGCCCGAGGGAGGCCCGGAGCCCCAGTTAATCTGCCGGACTATCCGCCTCTTGACCCTTGTGCCTCCCGGCCCATCCTCATCACCTTTAATGATGAAGAGGAGAGAAGCTAGCCTTTACCAACCCGAACGTGTGCCCGGCCCTGTGCCAGGAGCCTTCCCTGATCATCTCTCATCTCGTCTTAACTCTCCAGCTCTCCTGGAAAATAAAGGTAATTATTGTTACTTTCCTTTGCCGGGTGAGGAAACTGAGCTCGTGGAGGTGAAATAATTGGTTGCAGGATGCAAGGTTTGAACCCAGGCGGCTGGGCTCCAAAGCTCACACTCAGGGGCCCGGCGCTTCCTCCTCCTTTCTTGGCTGCTGTGACTCAGAGAGCACTGGAATGGGTGTGTTCTTGTCTCGGTGGGTCAGGTTTAGTGTTCCGATTCCTGGATGCTCTATCCCTGCTGCATTTAATTCTGTGCTTACTGGTGGTAGGGAGGGGCTGGGAGCCTGCCTGGCCCAGCTGCTGTTTGGGGAGGTTGGAGGGATGGAAACTCATGGCCTCTTGCAGATCCAGTACCAGGAGCCAGCTGTTCCCCTTGACAGCTGGGGAAACTGAGGCCCACAGAACCAAGACCACTTGTCTAAGGTTACCTAAAGATGTTAATGAGAGATCCAGGTCTGGAACCCAGACCCCTTTGCATCCTATTTTAGTGTTGCTTTTCCTAAGGTTAGCCCAGATAGGGAAACTGAGGTAGAAGGGCTCCTTGTTACGTCTTCTCAGGTGAGAGAATGGGGAACGAACTCCTGTGTAGCTTGACACAGACATGCTCACATTGAGAACTACGTACGTGTTTTGCTTTAGAAACGACATGAAGCCTTTTGACTCTTTTTAAGAGAAAAGCAATGGCTGTGATATTTCCCTTGCACCTTCCTCTCGGGGCCACTTGGTTAAATGTCAGGAAAGGGAGAGTATTTCCTGGTCAGGAACATTCAGAGCTTGCTGGGAGCTGAAGTTTTGTTTTCTGTTCAGTAGGTATTTGGGGAGTCGGTTCCTGCCCCCCCTCTGCTGTTCCCTGGGAAGGGGTTTGTGCTTGACAGTTGCTGGGAGGAGGATTTGGGATGAGCCGCCGAGATGCCGGTGCGAGGAGTGGCGGGTGGTTATTTTTAGCCATCCGATCCAGTAGAGGCATTTCAGCGTTTGTTCAATATTTAATTATCCATCTGAAATTGGCCCATGTGGCCTTCAGTTTGGAAGCAGCTCTCTGTGCTGTGATTTCCCCTGATTGCATAAATAAGGAAGCGAGGGGAATCTCAATAGCCCTCCAAATAATAATAATGAAAAAAAAGGAGTAGGCTGGCGGTACTCCGCAAAGACAGGCTTGGTTCTCTGGTCTAGATGGACCACCTGTGCGTTAGCGGAGAAGCGCCACTGGGGACGCCCATCAGACCCCTGGAACTGCGGCAGTGCTCGGCCGGGCCGGCCCGGCCCGTGAGTCCCACTCGGCAGCTGCTTGCCTGGGTTTATTTGGGATGGGCTTCCCCCCTTCAGCAGGTTCCTGTGTTGCCTTTGACAGCTGCCGGTACCCGAGAGGAGGTTTGGGGATTTTCGCTTGGGGAAGTCTTGTTAGCTTTTATTTCCCTCTTCTCTTCTCCCTGACAGACAGGAGAGTACTGCTGGCATCTGGGCTGTGTTATTAATAGTTCTTTTTCCTTGGCCTTTGGAGGTGACGTGCCGACTCCGCTGTGACATACAGAAGACAGAGCGCAGGGCTGTGAGGCTCTGCCACCCTCCCCCAGGCCCCCAGCTGAGGAGGGAGCAGAGGGGAGGAGAGGAGAGAGTGGGGCCTGAGGGTGCCAGGCAGTCAGAGATGGCTCCTTCTCTGTGTCCCTCTTGGCATGGCGATTTGTGGAGCCTGGATTTGGACACTGGAAACCAATAAATTGGTGATCTGGAAGAGTCTTAGAAAAAAAGTAGTTTTCTATCCATTTATATTTCTATTCTGGGGACACTGAGTTTGGCTCAGGAGTGTGTACAGGCCAGGAGTCCCGACGGGGCCGTAAATGCTGTGTGACTTCAGACAAGTCATTGAATGTCTCTGGGCTCAGAAGCACATGTAACCAACAGATATCACACGACATGGGGTATCACTGTAGGCTGCGCAAATTGTCATTGTTCATCCAAAGCCGGGGGGGTGGGGTTGCTTCCAAGTCTGTTAGGGCTGATCTAGAAGTAAAGTATGATGCCAATGGGGATAGGAGCCATCCAGATGGTTTCTTGCCATCCTTTCCCTCAGAGACTGCTGCAAGTCTAACTGGTACTTGTTCGGAGCAGCAGAGCTTTAGTGAGCCACCTACTGTGTGCAGGCTCTGTGCCAGGGGCTGCCATGGAAGAGGAAGCCAGGCTCACCCGCAGACCCTGAGAGCTCAGAGGAAGGTAGTCCTGCAAACACGTTAGCAGGTGGTATTACCGGAAAGGTAAACCGGGCCTTGAATGGTGCACCAAGAGGGGAGGACTCCCCCTGGCAGGCCACAGGGAATCAAAGGCAGGATTTTGAAAATAACAGGAATAATAATAATTATACAGTGCCGGGTATTCTCTTAAGTCCTTTACGTGCATCAGTGCATTCAATCCTCATTCTCACACTCTTATCAGATCCATTTTATAGATGAGAAAACTGAGGCTCAGACGGGTTAAGTGAAGAGCAGGGGTCAGTGAGGGCTGGGCTGGGGGGCCCAGCAGAGTCACGGGCATGGCTGGCAGCCTGCTCTGGGTGCCGATGCCACAGGGGTGGGTGGCACCTGTCTGGGCGGGAGGGCTCCTTTGGGGAGCAGCTTCAGCGGAAGGTGGGAAAGGTACTGGAGGCTGCGGGGGGTCGATTCATGGGGATACATGCAGAACTGGACAGTGGTGAAGCTGGGTGGGAACAGAGGTTTGAAAGGAGCTTGGATTTTCTGTTAACTATCTATACAGTCTCAACTCCACCTGGAACCTGGGAACCTGTTCAAAGTTGTACATTTAGCAGCAAGCAGGGTGGGGCCTGAGTGCCCCTCCCCATCCTCGGCAGCCTCTGAGCTCTCCTGGGAGCCCGAGCTTCAGAGAACCCAGGCTGTGCACAACACCCCGCCTCCCCAACCCCGTGCTGTCTGCAGAGGGAGGGGCCCATTTTCAGCACTCTGTGGCTGGAGGGGATGAGACAGCCCTTCGCGGGGACATTCCAGAGAGGTCTTATATTATAGAAGATCCCTAGGGGACAGACCACCAGTTATGGGCCAAACCTCTCCATCTACATTTTTTTTTTTTTTTAAAAAATAATGTTTATGTTCGTATCCCCACCCCAACTCCTAGGATGACAAAAAGCAATAAATACATATTACAGAATAGAAGATAAAAATCACCTTTAATCTAGCAGCCACCGATAAGCTCTGGGAGCATTGGGGGTTATTTCCAACCTTTTTCTTTAATGTTTCGAAAATTCTAAAATATTTGAAAGTACAGGAAAGCATAGAAAATAATATTACAGACACCCACGCACCTACCTTTCAGGTTTAACAGATATTAGCATTGCCATACCTGTTTCTCTTCTCTTCTCTTTTGTTTCTTTCTTTCTTAGAAATAAAATGGTTTAGGTACAGAAGGAGTCAGCAACGTGGGGCCCACCCTCCAAACCCAGCCCCTCGTTTATTTTTGTATGACCCGTGAGCTAAGAATAGCTTTTACATTTTTAAATGATTGGAACAAGAAGCAAAAGAATACTATTTTATAACAGGAAAGATATATGAAATTCACATTTCAGTGTCCATAAATAAAGTATTATTGGAAGACAGTCATGTTCATTCATTTATGTATTGTCTATAGCTGTTTTCACACTACAGCAGCAGAGTTGAGTCGTTGAGACAGAGCCCATATGGCCCTGCAAGCCTGAAATATTTGCTTTCTGGCCTTTTATGGAAAAAGTTTGCTGACCCCTGAGATACAGCCAAAACCACCTACTCTCTCTGCAGGGATAGCCAGGCGCCTAAAGGTGGTGCGTATCCCGCCCACACATGCTTTGTGCTTTTACATAGAAGCATATGCATCTGCTTCCAAATACGCAGTATTGCATTGTGTGTTTTAAAAATGGATGTAGAGAAATTGCACACAGCAGAGAGGAGCAAACACATACCTACACCCTGGGACCTCCGTACGTTCCCAAGTTCCAGCAGCACAGAATAAATGCCAGCTCTCTCCTGGCCCTGGAATGGGCCCCGCAGCTGCAGAGAGAAGAATTGTGGGGTGGGGGGGGGAACTCCAAAATAAAAGTGGAGAAGGTGACGCTGCAGACTAAAATTACTAGAAATCCTCAGAAAGCAAAGGGGGAAGAAGAAACTCAGGAATGAGAGAAGCCTTTGGGCCAGTTAATTCATACTGGGAGTGTCCAGGAAATCCAGAGATTTTGGGAAGTGAGGTACATCGCAGGATGAGGAACGGGATGCATGCACTGTTGAAAGCAGCGGTTAAGAGGCTCAGGCGTTCCCAGGTCAGCCCCTTACGAATAGAAAAAAGAGGCTCAGGTGGAGGAGCATGAAGAAGAGCTGGTAACGAGGCCTCCAGATGCTGACAAGTTTGTAGGATTTATACTGGGCTATTAGTGCGGCCAACCAGAGGCCAAGAAGTGAGAGAACCCTTGCATCGTCCCTTTGGAAAGGCCCTACACAGCATCCTGAGATATAACTGGGAAGAATGCTTCTTGCAGCTCTTGCCTCCCAACTCCGAGTGCCAGCTCCAAGCCAGACCCCTGCAGGTCCCCTCTGGGGATCTGCTGTGCCCTGCCCCCAAGTGCTCTATGTTGAAATCCTTGGGACTGGGATGGGTGGCCTGCATGCTCAGCCCTCCGGGGTTGTCCCATGTCTCTCTCCCACCAGACCCCCAGCCCACACATCTGTGACAACCTCCACTGACTCTGAACCACATCCTGAGTGCAGACCCTTTGAAGTGGGATCCCAGTTCCATTGGAGGGACAATAGGCTCTTACAATTCCATGGCCTCAGGGCTTCTTCCCTCCCCAAACCCGACATCATGAAAACAAAATGTGAAATCAAGAGGGAGATCCCTCATCTCTTCCTGCCTTGTAGCTGCCGATGGGATGGGCCCCGGAATGTGGGGAGGGGTCAAGAGCTGGGAGAAAACTCAGCTTCCTGAGTTCCTCGGGACCTGTTGGCTTCTCTGCAGCTGGACTCATCTGCACAGGGGGCTCCTTTCCCGAAATGGGGTGACCCTTAGAGGCAGACAGACCTGGGCTTGAAACCTGTTGTCAGTATTTCCCAGCTATGTGGTCCTGGTCTGAACCTCAGTTTTCTCCTACTAAAGTTGGAGCTGACGTTTCTTACTTCAGGAGTCGGTTTTAGGATAAAAATACAAATACATGGCACAGTCATCATCTTTCTTAAATCTGTTTCTCCACATTTCCTGGTGATCCATTTTTGTTACATACAGACAGCAGTTGTTCTAGCACTATTTGTTGAAAAACTTATCTTTTCCAGCATCAATTTACCTTGGCACTTTTTTTGAAAATCAATTGACCATATGTGTATGGGTCTGTTTCTGGACTCTTCTGTTCTGTTCCATTGATCTGTATGTTCACCTTATGCTAATACCACACTGCCTTGTTTACATAACTGTATTTCGAGACTATGAAGTACATCTTGAAACCAGTTAATATAAGGCCCCCGACCTGTTTCTTCTTTCTCAAGTTTGTTTGGCTATTCTAGGTCCTTTGCTTTGCCATCTAAAGTTAAAATTCAGCTTGTCAGTGTCTTTGAAAAACTTGCTGGGATTTTGATTGGGATTTCATTGAATCTGTAGATCAATTTGGGGAAAAATGCCATCTTAACAATACTGAGTCTTCCAACCCTTGAATGTGGTATATATCTCTTTAGATCTTCATTACTGTCTCTCAGCAGTGTTTGTTAGTTATTAGTCATGTACATGTTAAATTTTGATTCTCTTGGTTAATCACTATAAAGGGTCTGAGATTTTACCCTACTTGCATCTATCAAGTTAGACAGGAAGAATTTCACAGGTGCTGGCAGAAGACATGAGACACCTGGGTCAGAGACAAAGGATTCTGTGACTCATGGCACAGCAGGCAGCTTGAGCTTCACGTTTCCATTGGTTTCCCTTCCCCCCAGCTTCCTATTCTAGAACATAAAATCATCTATTCCAGAACATAAAATGATGATCTATTCTAGAACATAAAGTGATCTGCTCTGTTGTTTTCCCAAATTATAACCTCATGTCCCTGATAGGATATGATATATAATCTGTGAGTCAACTGTTTCTGAGTCTAAAAATGACACAAAAGACTGAAATTCAGTTTTGCTTTAGTGTTAAATCATTAAATAAGGACTTGGAGATAATTTAAAATTTGAATTCCAAAGTTGCCAAATACAGAAAAGGTAAAAAAAAAGTTTTAAAATTATATGGAAAAATCACTACATACGTACTTAAAACTTTATGCCTATTTTAATTTTTTGGAAAAAATAAGCCCGTTATTTCATATAGCCTTGTTATTCTAATTTACTAATATAGTTTTTTTTTTTTTAAAGTGCAAAACATTAAGTATGGAGGTGGAATTTTGGGGGAGAAAAGTTTATAATGAATGAAATGAAAAAGAGAAAAGTAGATGAATTTAATAATACATCTGAATATTTAGGTTTTGTTAATCATGGTTCCTTCTGGACTGCTATAATTAGAATGTGTATACCCTAAAGAAGTATTATTGACGTCATTAGTATCTATACTAAGGATAAAATACACAGTGCCAAGTGACTGTATTAAAGGATGACATACTCTCTGTGCAGATGTGAAAACATCTCCAAGCTATATGATGAAACAGGCAACAAAGGTACCATATACTTTTGTGGTTTTCAAGCCCTTCACACATGCTTTTGATAACAAGTGTATTGTGGAGAAAGAATGAAGCTTACATTATACATGGGGATAAATATTATATTTCTAAAAGGAAGCTCTTCTCCTTTTAAGGCAGCTGTAGATTTGGACGAGGAGAGCTGAGAGCCCGGGAAAGTCCACAGTCCTGCATCAGCCGATGATCTGAATCTCTAACCCTCTCTTCTTACCTTAATGTAACTAAAATATGTCGACCCTTCATCTATGGGTATATTAGTGTCCTATGGCTGCCGTAACAAATTAGCCACACGTTTGTGCCTTAAAACAACACAAATATGTCATCCTACGATTCTGGAGGACAGAAGTCTGAAATCCATTTCACGGGGCTCAAATCAAGGTGCTGGCAGGGCTACATCCCTTCTTGAGCCTCTGGGGAGAATCTGTGTCCTTGCTTTTCCAGCTTCTGGAATCTGCCTGTGTTCCTTGTCTGATGGCCCCACGTCACCCCCACCTCTGCTTCCATCATCACGTCGCCTTCTCTGACCTTTCCACTTCTTACGAGGACCCTTGTTACACTGGGCCCACCTGGGTAGTCCAAGATAATCTCCCCATCTCAGGATCCTTAACTTACGCATCCCGTGAAGTCCCTTTTGCCATAAAAGGTAACATATTCACAGGTTCCAGGGATTAGAATGCAGGCTCTTTGGGGGCCATTATTTTGCCTATCGCAGGTAGGTAAGGTTTAGTGAGCTCTAAATAACACCTCTCTTCCCTGTCCCAGAGATGGATGACCAAAGGCTGAACTAGAACAAGTGTTCAGTGGAAGCCAGGAGACCTACCAACGTACCAATGCAGTATTTCAGCAAACGCACTTTTTATTTGGCTAACTGTTCAAAGCAGGTAATAACAGCGTGGATGTACTTCCCTTACACCCCTACCCCTGCCCCAACACACACGCGCGCACACACACACACATGCAAAGAGATGTACACAGAAGCGTCAGCAGGACCACTCTGTCTGGAAATTTCTAACAATCTGAAGATGGTGTGACTTGTTGCATGTGTTTTTACCTTTGGCCCCCTGCCCCGTTCACCTGGCCGCTTTCTCAGGGAGCACTAATTGGATTTCCAGGCTTGGGAACTATGTTCTCACACCCACAGGTTTGTTTCTGATCTTTGGACTTTCCTGATGCACTTTTTGTGCCTGGTCATTTGGGATGTTGTTGATTTTAATGTCTTGTTTTGTTTTCTGATTTTGTTTTTTCTCTTCTTTTCCTTTCTCTTCAGATGTATTCAGAGGGTACAATTTGTACTGAGTCATTATATCATCTATTTATATTTTAATTTTGCTATTAGTTTTCGGAAGTCTTAATTATTTTTCATTCAGGAAAGGGTACAGTCATCTCTTCCCACTCACAGCTCCTCCCACTCTGCAAGGAGAAGCTCTCATAAGTTTTTGACTACTGTTTATGATTTTTTTCTGTGTAATCGAACGTGCACGCACACACACACAAACACACACAGGGAAAGTAAAACAATCATTGGTTTAACCGCATAGGCAGCAAATGTATTTCAGCCTAAAGGGTTTAAGCCTAAAAGTTAAGGTAGATCCTAACTTTTTATTTCAAAATAATTACAGATTTACAGGCAGTTGCAAAAAATGGTACAGAGAGGTCCTGTGGACCCAGTTTCCCCTGATGGTTGCAACTTACATAACTGTAGGACGAATCCTACAGCTTCAGTGCCCTCCAGCCAGAGACCCACCAGGAATACTCCTCTAATTGAACAAGTTGCGTTTATTACTCTTTGCAGTGAGGGAGAGCAAGAGTGTGTTAGAAAGAACCTAACACAGCATTTGGGCTTCGGTTGGGTGCTTTGGGGGTGGTCTAAGGAAGCGGGGAGGCAGTTCTGTGACCGGGTATCAACGCGTCTTAATCTCTAGGGAGAGGAGACTGGGGTGAGGCTCAGGCTGTGATTGCTGGCGCAGCGGTAGCCACTCATTTCAGCCAAGAGAGGGGGATGTTGGGTGTTTTGTGGGTGGCCCAGTGACTTTGTCTTTGAGGGTTACTCAGACAAAGTTACAAAGTAACCTTATTTCGTCTCACTTTATCATAGTCTCAGAGTAATCTTGTCTGAGTTTGTATCTTGCGAGATTATGTCTGAAAGGAGAATGACATGGTGTTGCTGTGTGTGCTGGGCTAGATTCTGGATGTCAGAGGATGCTTTTTTTTTTTTCCCCCTTTCTTGCCTTACCTTTTTGCACATTGGTAGGATGCGTGTGTATAGTTCTCTACCATTTTGTCACGCGTAGATTCGTGTAATCAGCGCTACCGTCAGGATGCAGGGCTACTTCATTACACAAAGACCCCTCTGTGCAGCCCCTTTGTGAGCACACCCACCTGCCTACCCCACCATCCCTCACCTCGGACCGCCCCTCACCTGTTTCCGTCTCCATTCCCTTACCTTAGAGACGCCGTATGCGTGGAATCGCACACCATGCGACCTTGTGATACTGCCTTTCTCCCCTCGGCGCAGTGCCCCTAAGATCCATCCCAGCTGTTGTGACTATCAATAGCGCATTCCTTTTTTATTGCCGAGTAGCAGTCCACGGCATGTGTATTCATTTCCCGTGACAAGTTAAAACTTAGCATCTTAAACAACACAGACTCGTTATCTTACGGGTCTGTAATTCAGAACTCTGACACGGGGCTTGCCAGACCAAACTTAAGGCGTTAGCAGGCTGCGTTCCCTCCTGAAGGCTCTAGGGAGAAGCCCATTTCGTTGCTAATTCCTCGTTAGGGAAATTCAGTTCCATATGGTTGTGGGACTGAGGTCCCCATTTCCTTGCTGGCCGTCACCTGAGGGCTGGTCCCGGTTTCCAGATAGAGGCCACCCACACTCCTTGGCCGGTGACCACCTTTGTCCACATCAAAACCAGCAGCGGCAGCTCGAGTTCCTCCCATGCTTGGAACCTCTCCTGCCTCTTTCCTCACCACGTGTTTCTCTGACTCACCTTGTTGCCTCCTTCTTCCGCATTTAAGAACTCGTGTAATTAGGTTGTTCTCGCTTAGATAATTCAGGATAATCTCCCGTGTCAAGATCCTTAATCACATCTGCAAAGTTCCTTTTGCCATGTAAGGTAACGTATTCACAGGTTCTGGGAATTAGGGTGTGGATTTCTTTGGGGGGGTCATTATTCTATAAAACCTTACCCATTATGGATGTACCACAGTTCGATTAACCATTCACCTACTGAAGGATGTTTGGTTGCTTCCAGTTTTTGGCCGTTAAAAATAAAGCTGCTCTGAACATTCTTGTGAAAAAATGTATGTAAGTGGATTGCAGGCTGTATTTCCTTTTGCAACTGATTTTTTTCACTCAACATCACTTTTCTGAGGTGTGTTCATGTTGATCTATGTAGATCTAGGTCCTTTGTGGTGCCACTGTGTTCCGTGTGACTAGAGACACTGAGAGTGGTCCCCTCTTCCTTGCTGTGTAGTATTCTACTGAAAGGCTGGCCCAAGCGACATTCATCCATTCCCCCGTGGGTGGATATGTTGGTTGCTTCCAACTTTTTGCTACTACAAACAAATGTTGCTGCACTAAACATCTTTGCACAGATCTCCACATGCCTAGGATGAAGCATTTTTCTAGACTGGATGTGTAGGGTGGAAATTTGTGGTCCCAGAAATACATGTTGTTGGTTTCTACTGACTCTTGTCTAATTGTTCTCCAAACCCTCTTCACTCTGCCAGCAGTGATGAAAGAGTTCCGTGCATCTCTGCCAACATTTGGGGTCACCGTTCTTTTAAATTTCTGGACTGGTTTCTTTTTTATTTCTTTTAATTAATTTCTTTGTAATTTTGGACTGGTCTAGAACTTTTCCAAGAAAGGTTGAAATGGCATCTGGTAGTTTTAATTTGCATTTTCCTGATTACTGCGGAGGACATATGTACACCCCCATCCAGCACCTGCTCTTTCTACACCCTCGCTGACTTCTTTCCTCCTGACACCAACATTGGAGGTTGCTGCCTCTACCTGCTTTTAAGCATTAAGATCTGGGCAGTGCAACCCGACAACTGAAATTTGGTGTCTTGTCTGAAATTACAGGATGTTCCTCAGGCCGTTGTGTTTCCATGGGAACAAGTAACAGTCATCCTTCATGATTAGGTGGTATCCATGGCAACCAAGCCAGCAGCATTTGAATGAAACCGATTTTATTTTATTTATTTTTTTTGCAAACACATGAAGGTTAAAATGCATTTCTCTGGCTGCGGCTTCCAGACAGCCTGGTCTTCCTGGTAAACTGGAGACTCTTTCATCCTCCTAGTGGAGAGGGGACCCAGGATCAGCTGATCCCATGGCCTAATTTTGCCCAGGGGGGTCATGTAGAGGTCACACAAGGAGTCTGAGCTGAGGAAAGACTGCTGGACCATGCTTTGAGTTCTCGGGCGAGACTCTTAAGAGACCACTGGGTCTCCCTGCCTGTGATCTGTCCCTATGAATGTCATCTCCATGCTGTGTGATCCTAGTGGACTCCTTCACCTCTCTGGGAGTCTGCTCGCACTTAGCTCTGTTGCTTAGGGCTTTGGAAGCATGAGGCCCAAGCCTCCCGGTGTCCACCGGCCCAGATTAGCAAAGACGTGCTGCTAAATCAGGGGCCAAAGGCGACATGCTTGTGTCCAGGACTCTGAGGAGTTAGGACTCGGGGGGTCAGTTCCTTGCCTTCTTTTCCTGTGTAAAATAGAGGGTTGTTTTAAAAATTTATTCATTTTTTTATTGGTGGTGGGGAGTGGAGATGGTTACTGCTCTCTCTTACTCTCTGACTCACTGGGTTGATGATAAATCGGCTCAGAGAGGGAAGGGGACAGGCCTGGAGACACACAGCAGTCAGGGTTGAATCCAGTTTCCTGGTGTCAGCCTGGCTCCTCCCCTCACCTCATGCTCTGGGTCCCCTCTGCCTTCTCTGAGGCCCTAAGTGTGGGTTGGAGGGGCACTTTAAGGGACTCTCAGCATATACTCTCGCTTCCACCCTGGAGGACTTTTCAAAGAAATCACTTTTGCCCCTTGGAGCTTCAGTTTCCTCAACTGGAAAATGAAGCTCACTGTAGCTGTCCAGGTTGTCACGTGGGATTGTATTTGCAAGGGTCCAGACGTGCGTTCTCATGGGGGGCAATGTTGCCTCCAAGTGTACCTGTTCTTGGGGGGGGTGGTGGAAATTTTCCTTTTTTTCTATATAAAGCCCGATGTGCATACAGTAGTACGTAAAACATACTGTATATCTTCAATATTAAAATTTTATGGAGAGGAAACTAGGAAAAAGTACCTAAAAAGACTCCTTAGGGAGAGCGATAATGAAAAAAAAATTGAGAAACATCAGTCCGGAGCCCAGCGATCCATGTGGTTATTATTATTAACTCTGTGTTTAGAGCTTGCAGCAGGCTGCGGGGGAAGCTTTCGGGGTGCTGAGTCGGGAGATAGCCTGGCCCGGCCCAGACTCTGCCCCTGGTGTTCAGTGTGACCCTGGGCATGTCACAGCTTCTCTCAAAGCTTGTTTTTCCATCTGTAGGTAAAGGAGGGCCTACAGCTCCGTGAATGGTTCTCAGGGTGTTGAGTTCCCACCTGGTGGATCAGTGAGGGGTCCGGTGGGAGGCAGATGTACTGAGAGTAGGGTGATTTGAAGAGTGTTTAATAGAGGTCCCGATTGCGAAGGTGTGGGCAGGTGTGGGGAACCACAAGGGATAGTGCAGGACCCCGGAGCTAGTGCCAGCCAGAGCTGCACCACTGGGGCCCTGAGGTCGAGGGGGAATGAGATTACTGGAAGGCGAGGACCCAGGAGACAGGGTCACCTTGGCAGTGGCTGGGACCTTCTGTGGAGGGAGGCAGGAGCCCAGGCGACTCTTTTGCCTCCCCTGGTCTCCTGCCAGGGCTCCCCACTGGCCAAACCCCACAGAAGCTGAGGGCCCAGAAGCTCGCTTGGTACAGTCTATACAGGTCAGGGCTCTGGAGCGGAAGGCAGGTGGGGAAAGGTGGAGAATGGGACTGGGAACCAAATGGAAGAGACCTGGGAAGGTGCCAGAGTTTCCCTCCAGCTTCCTGTGGAGTACACGGCCTTGCCCTGAGAGGTCAGGGAGGAGAGCCAGCTGCTCTGTGAGGGAGGGAGAGTGGACTCCGGTCCTGACCCACCCCGCAGCCTCCTCGCTGGGGTTCCTACCTTCCCTGCAGCGGGGATATAGCCAGGGCTTCTGAACTGAAGTTTAAGGCTGTTTGGGGGTCTATGCTGTAGACCTGTGGGGCTGGGGGATCATGGACAAGTTTCTTGCCCTCTGGTCTTAGCTTCTTCATCTGTGCAATGGGAGTTTGGACCAAGCAGTCCTACAAGAGGCAGGATTCTGGGCAGGTCCTGATCATCAGTCTTGGTCCCAGAGGAAAGGCTTCCTCACTGGGCACCTGTGTCCTACCTGGTAATTCCATGTGCCTCCTGCCTAGAGTCGCGAGGGCCCACCTACCCAGGAAGAGGTGGCCAGGTGTGTGTGTGTACATATGTATGTATGTATGTGTGTCTCGGGAGACAGAGGGTCATTCCTGGAATCTTCACCTCCTGTTGTACTGGTGATCCCAAGAGCCCTGGGGGACAGGCCTGACTACCAACCAGGTTCCAAGCCTGCAGTGGGTACCCCATATTTGTTGGTCGAATTGATGGACAAACCTTGACCGAACACTGCTCAGTGCCTGGCTCAGGACAGGGGCAGGAAACAGATGACCCATCCTCCTGCCAAGAAGACAAGTAGAAAGTCTGCAAGGCTGATTTATGTGCGCGATTGTGGGTCATTCTGCCTAAAATGATGATCCTGGGGGCAGGGCCCCAGAGCTCAAAGGAGGACTGAGTTTCCACAGGAGGCTGTCTAGGGGAAGAGAATTCTAGGCAGAGGGGACGGCATGGAAGTGGGACTTTCCTGCATCATGGCAGGTACAGCAAAGCTGGCTGGCAAGAGAAGAAGCCAGAGAGGGCGCCAGATAGAATGGGCTTGGGGTCCATTCTCTTTGAGGGCACTGAGGGGGTTAGAAGCAGTCAGGCTCAGGCCCTGACTGAGCCTGGCACTGCCCAGCTCCCATCTCTACCCCTTGCTCTGGAGAGGTGTCTGCACGCAGGGGCCTGCCTCTGGCTAAAGTTTGCATGTCAAGACTGAGCCCTGAGCACCTACCACGTGTTGGTCCCTCGGCTGGACGTTGGAACCCAGGGTGCTGAGTGCGCAGGAGTCATGGACTCGGGGTCCAGACCCACTCGGGCCCTCACTCCTGCTCTGCCCCTCGCTTGCATGTGACGTTGAGCTGGTGACTGCACCCTGAGCCTCAGTGTCTGCTCTGGGAAAACAAGGCTACCAGTGCTGGCTCAGCTGAGTACAGTGCCTCACCCTTGAGGAGGACACAGAGGTTATGGGCGGACAGTCCCCCAGGTGGAGGCGGCATGTGCTGTCACAGAGCACAGGCAGGCTGGGTGGTGGGAGGGGACAAGAGATGAAGGCAGATTGGGGAGCGTGGGAAGAGATTTCCTAGGGAAACCTCCAGAAAGAGTGGGAGTCGCTCGAGAGCGACTAGAGAGATGGAGGAGGAGGAGGGGTGAGGAATGTTCTAAGTAGAAAACACCACGAGGGAGACATCGAGGGCCTTCAGGGATGATGTCTCTGGGCAGAGGAGTATCTGGGAAGGAAGGTTTTCTGAAGAGGTGGGGTCGTCTGGACCTGGTATCCACCCCTGCCCTGGGCCTGCCTGGTGGTCAGCCGGGCCTGGACCAGTCCCACGATGGCTTTGCCATTGGCCACTGCTGAGGACTGGAGCTTGTTCTGCTTGGGGGAGGGCCCAGCTACGTCCATCCATGCGTCTGTGGCCTCCTGTCCAATGTGACTGCATGGAGGGAATGGACCAGAAAGTGCCCCGGGACAACGACAGTGCCCCCAGCAGCCTGTTCTGCCTTCTAGAAAGCCTGCTTTTTGTGTGCACACCCTCACCATCTGTCCTGTGATTATGCGTGCATCCACACCTCCAAACGTACCTGGGTGGGTCTGGGGGTGCACGCATAGGCGAGTCTGCATGAACGTGAGCACGTGCAGCTGTTTGCCTGGGCGTGCCCCTCTCGCTCCGCGCCCTGTGTTCACACGTACCCAGGAAACTCCATCCTGTCCTTTTTCTTCCTTGAGAGTCAACAGGTCTTTCCCAGGCAGCCCCCAGCTGCACCCCCACCACGCAGCAGGCTCCAGGCAGGGCCCTGCGGAGGTGGAGATGCAGCCGCTTGCTTAGGCGTGGGTGTTAGGAGTTCCGCAGTCACACACACACACACACACTGCAATTGAGAGCGTTGACAGGAGACTCAAGTCTACCCGTTGCTGTAGGAGCCAGAAGGGGGCCTAGGGGTTCACCAAGGGTCTCTTCGCCAGGGCCTGCAGGGTGGGCCGGGCTGGCAGAGGGGAGCAGGACAGGGGTGCTGTGGGGCGCCACAGCTGGAGCAGTGGAAAAGAGGCAGCCTGTGCCAAGCATGGTAGAAGGACCAGTGAGGACAGTGGCTAGATTGGACTGACTTGGGAGGCTTTAAATAGGTGTGCTCAGACCATGGCTTGAAGTTCTCAATGAGCTGTCACCATTTAAGAGTCAGACTATTTCATATTTTCAAAACCCAGATTTCCAGCGTCTCTTGAACCGTGGAAGCTATGGCTGCCCTGGGTTCCCCAGCTGCAGTGAGGCAATAACGAGCTGGAGCCAGGCAGCTGCCACTTTTCCTCGATTCTGTTACCTGCCTGGCCTCTGTAGGTCCCCCAAGTTTAAAGCCTCTGGACAAGAAGGCCTGAACTGGACGCTGGAGATCACAGATTCTCATGTTTGAAGGAACTTGGGAAGTCACCCAAGCTCCCACCCAGTGTGTCATCCCAGGAGATAGCTCAGTTATCTGTATGCTTGTATACCTACGGTGACAGGGAACTCACTACATCACAAGAAATGAGGGCTTTGGGGAACATTTTTTCCCTTTTTTTCTTTGTAATTATAGTAAAATGTGTATAACATAAACCTTGCCATTTTAACCTTTGCATATTACAATTTGGTGGCATTCAGTATATTTGCAATTTCGTGCAGCCATTGCCACTATCCATTCCTAAAACTTTTTCATCACCCCTTATAGAAACTGTACCACTGAGCAATAACTTCCCGTTCACCTCTCACCAGGCCCTGGTAACCTCAAGTCTATTTTCTGTTCCTTTGAAATGGCCCATTCTAGATATTTCATGTAAGTGGAGTCATACAGTATTTGTGCTTTTGAGTTACTCAGCGTAACGTTTCAGGGTTCATCTGGACTGCGGCGTGCGTCAGAACTTACTCCTTAGAGTGCGGTGTCAGTCCACTGCACGTGCCTAGCACATGGTGTTGTGGGGGACTCTTGGGTTCTGCCGTTTGGCCGCTGGGAACATTTGCGTACAGGTATTTGTCTGAATCCCTGTTTTCAATTCCTTTGGGTACATACCTAGGAGTGGGATTGCTGGGTCATGTGATGATTCTGTCTTTAATTTTGGGGGGAAACTGCCCACTGTTTCCGTGGTGGCTGCACCTTTTTGTGGGGACCAGTTTGCCTGTAGTCCGGGCCGGGATGGGAGAGCCAGGAGGGCCTGACTGGTGGCCCTGGCTGTTCTCGCTCAACCTCTCTCTCCCCCTCTGTTGGCAGAGTCGCCCCAAGAAAGGCCGGGCTCCCGGCGCAGCCTGCC
>RJWJ010027671.1:6355-22092 GCA_004363605.1 Indri indri
TTGGTTCAGAAACGCATCCAGAAACTACTGCTGCTTCTTCAGGAGGTGAGGTTCAGGGCCCGGAGGATGGCTGGACTCAGGGACTCACTTCTGACAAACATGGGAGGGCCCGAGCGCCAGTGTGTGCCTCTGGGACGAGGCGACAAAGGGCACTGCAGCTTCAGCCCTGGGCCATGTGCCTGGGGAAGCTGCCCGACTGCCAGGCAGCGAGGACCTGAGCCCTCCTCTGACAGCCAGTGACGAGGGGGGACGCAGAGCCTCTAGCCCTGGTCTAGCCTCGAGGTGACGCGGCCCACCCCGCCCCCCACCCCCGACACCCTGATGGCAACCCGCAAGACTCTGTGCCAGAACCACCCAGCTAAGCCCTTCCTGAGCTCACCCACAGAGACTGTGGGTGTGAACTGTCTGTTGTTGGAAGCCACTGAGTTCGGGGGCAACCTGCTACGTGGCAGCAGACAACCAATACGAAGGGCTCTATGCCAAAATCACCCGGCCAGTCACGAGTCAAGAGCCACCACAATGGGCCAGACCCTGGGCTCAGTGCTGCAATGGAATGACATCCCAGACTCATATAGGTCCTTGATTGATGTTCCCCAAGTCCTTCCCCCAAATATTACCTTCCTAACATCCTAAGAGACAGGTGTTATAATCTGGATTTTAAGGATGGAAAGCAAGATTCAGAGAACTCTAGTAACCGGTCTAGAGGCAAACTGCCTTCGTTGATAAACTCCTCCATCCTGCAGACCCTGGCTGAGGCCCGGATGACACCGGCCTTCTGGGACAGGGCAGCCATGAGACCCCAAAGCAAGGGCGAGACAGGGAGGGGAGAGCTGCAGGGAGGAGCGGGCGGGCCGAGGAAGGCCTGGGGTCAGATGCACAGAGGAGGTAACTGACAGCTCTCCAGGGAGCCCGGCTGGGAGTGGCACCCGCGGCCTGGCAGGCAGAGGAGGTGGGGCAGCCCGCGGCTGGAGGAGGATGGGGTGTGCAGGGGCCAGGGGGTGTTAGGGACAGAAAAACAAGTGAGAGGTAACGGAAACCAGAAAAACAGAAAGGAGAAAACATTTATAGAAAAACAATTAGGAGGAAAGGGCTGCAGAAAAATATAAAGAGGGAAGAGTTATTTCAGTCTTAGAGAATGAGGTAATCGGGCCATGAACACTGACCACCAGCCAGAGAACAGAAAATACACCATAAACAGGTTACGGCACTTTCCCCACCGTACATTATTAGAAAGAATGACTGAAACAAGACCTTAAGTCATGTCCACACCTGCAAAGAATTCAGTCCCCAAAGCAGTGAGGTATAGTGATGAAAACTGTAACTAACCTTTACCTGAACATAAAAGCATATAAAAAGAGAAGCCTAGAAGCAGACAGTGTCTCCTCCACTCAGGGAGACAGACCCGGTTCCCCTTCAGAAACGTACTTTCGCTTTGCGCCCTTAAACTTTCCTTACAGTAAATTCTTCATGTGTACTGGCTGGGTGTCTGTCATCTCCGTCACACGGCCAAGGCTTGTGATTCCTCCAAGCCTGGAGCCCAAGCACTGGGGCGATACTTTGGAGCCTGTGTGTTTGGCCAAGCTCAGCCATGAACAGAACTGTGGCAGGTGCAGGAGGGAGTGGTTGGCAGCACCACGCTGAGAGGCAGGTGAGCTCCGAGGGCACCGCCTCCCACCAGATGGGGCAGCCGAGGGGGGCAGGCCCACGCTGCCAACCCAGCATGGCACACAGACCTTTCCTCACTCGCAGAATTCTCGCTTTGTCTGAGGGGCGCCATGCCCAACCCCGAGGGATGAATCACAGCTGACCTAAGCCAGACCTGGCAGGCTCACTTCCCTCTGCCAGATGTTTGTTGTCCTGGTCTGCCTGGCAGCTAGAGGCAGTATTAGCTAATTAGCGGGGCGACCACTGGACTGAGCCAGCAAACTGAAATCCTGCTCAGCAAATAGGAAGACAAAATGTAAGCTCAACCAATCAGAAACCACCAGCCAACCTCTAACTAGGGACTTTTCACTATAACCAACCAAACACTTTCTTCATCTTGCTTCATGAGTACCTGATAAAAGTTTCCCCCACATCCCCCTTGGTGGAGCTCTAGTGCTGTCCCGATTCATGAATCGCTGTTTGCTCAAATAAACTCTTTAAAATTTTAGTGTGCCTAAGTTTATCTGTTAACAGAATGGACTATGGATATAGCCAATAACAAGTGTGGGTTAAGCCTGCCAATTTCAGGGGAAGATTTCCCACCTTAATTAAAGAGAGAAATACGAAGAAAACCCCTTTCCCCTTTTCTCCTGCCTTGAATGTGGCTGTATGGCAATACGATGCCTGGAGCTATGGCAGCCATATTGTGACCACGAGGGCAAGGCCACGAGAATCACAGACATCAAGGTGCTGCCAAATCAGTCCCCAAACTATCCCCAGCTTGTTAAGTAAGCAGTAAATGTCCTCAAGACTCAAGTCACTTTACTCAGGTGTTCTGGCCCTCCTGCAGAAAGCTCTCCTGAGAGTTACAGGTGACTAATGAATGAAACTGCTAATTGGCCCCCAGTAGATATCCTCTCCTTCCTTTTATTATAGTAACAGAACCACACACTCCCTCTTGGTTTTAGCAGGGCACATGGACTCCCAGCCAGACACTACATTCCCCAGCTTCCTTTGCAGCTAGTACAGGGCACATGACTCTATTTTGGCCAATGGGCTGTGAGCAAAATATCGGACTACATTCCCCAGCCTCCCGGCAGTTAGAGGGGACCACGTGACTGAGTTCTGGCCAGTGGGAATGTGAGCAGAAGTGATGTGAGCAGGTTCTGGGGCCCCCTTCACAAGGAGGCTGCCTGCCCGCTCTCTCCCATCCCCTCTCCCCCACGCTGCCGGAATGACATCTCAGTGGGGCGAGCCAGCAACAAGGACAGGCAACCTGTGGGGGATGGCAGAGCATCACGACAGAGGCATCTTAGATCTCTGGATCACCATGGGGAGCGGAGCCACCCAGTCCCCAGAGTGGCTGCGACTGCAGATTCCCACAAGAGAGAAAAAAACCTTCCCTCTTGTGGGAGCCACTGTCACGTGGTCTCTGTTAAAGCCGCCGAGCCAGCATCCTAACCGGTGCAATGACCAGGACAAGACATAGCTTGCCAGAGTGTGCGGGGCAGAGGCCGGGCTGCAGGGGCTGAGGGGAAGCAGAGGAAGCCGGGAAATAAGAAGTATGGCTGCAGCCCAGGCTGGAGAGACCTGCTTTCCTCCTTTCAGGAAACATTCTTTCAGGATAATGTTAAGTGTGTTTTAAACACTGCTGGGGAGGGGTTGGAGACATGGAGGAAGGTTGAAGAGAGTCTGGTGACACAGGCGAGAGGGATCACTGGTAGAGTGGGAGGGGAAGGGCCGGGGGAATGGCCCAGAGCTTGGGTTTGAATAACCAGGACAGCAGTGGCCACCCAGGACAGGCCCAGGTGTCTCCTTCGCTCTGCCTGGACCCTTCCCTTCCTCCACTCAGGCCAGTAGAGCCCCAGTGCCTCTGAGGCCCGAGGTGGGCTCTCTCCCCATCAGGAAGGGGGTGGGGGTCTTTCCTTCTGGCACCTGCCACTCTTCCAGGCCTCTGCTGAGAGTCCTGATAGGGAATCTGCCACCCCCGGGCTGCTGCCCACACCCAGCTTTTCCCAGTCACTGAGGGGCTGGGAACAAATGCTTTTCCCCTCACTGGAAATGTCACGTCTAAAATTAAGGTGGGTGTTGGCGTGACTGCCAGGAATGGGAGCTGGAGGAGGGAAAGACAAGAGCAGTGAGCTCCCTGACAGGCTCAGCTCTCCCCGGGCCTCCGGGGCAGCCAGCAGGGTCTTGCTAGAGCAGGTGCTCCAGAACTCAGCCACCCCAGGACAAGGTCAGAGGCCTAGTGGCCCTGACCCAAAGACCTCACCTGGGAAGCCACTGTGGGCTGAGCCCGGAGGCCGTGCCTGACTGCAGGTTTCTTCCTTTGCTGCCCAGGGCCTGCCTTGCTGCAGGGCTCCACAGAGGCGAGATGGAGGACAAAAGGACCCAGATAGAGCAAGGGGTCTAGCGCTCTCACCTGAAAAACCCCAGGTCCTGGGCACGGTTCACAGCCAGAATCCCCCGGCACACCTGGGATGTGTGGTTTGAAAAGGCCACCCAGAGAGTCTGATATGTACCCTCTTCCTCTGCGCGAGGGACTATGAGTTAGAGAGAAAGCCCCAATCTCATCTGATTGCTGAAGCTAAGCAGGGTCGGGCCTGGTTAGTGCTTGGATGGGAGAGAGAGCAGGGGCCAGACAGACCTGGCTTTGAGCTCCAGCTCTGCCACTTACTGCACACAAATCCCTGCACGCCTTGGTGCCTCGGTTTCCTCACCTATAAAGTCAGGCAGTTAATGGTACCACTCGCTACCAGGCTGTCCCGAGCAACCAGGAGGCAACAGAAGGGAAAGGGGCTTAGCTAACAAGGAACTTGCCGACTAGGTCGGGCTCAGGTCACATCCGGGACCCATCACGTAGCTTGTGGTGTGACTCAGGCACATTTTGACAGCAATTGAACCTCAAATTTCTCCTCTGCGAATGGGCATTTGGAAGGTCATCCATCCACAGGATTGCCCTGGGAGCTGAAAAAAAATCAGTGCACGTCTTGTACCTAGAGCAAGGCCGTCATCACACAAGAAACCCAAGGTCTGTCCCCTGAGGGCCCCACGCGTTTGGGCGGTTTTGGAAATGGAGCCTCACAGAATCCACTCACTCTACCGTGTCTCCAGGGGCTCCTCCTGCCCCAGAGCAACAAAACCCCAACTTCCGGGGGCTTCCAACTGCCGTGCTGTAGGTCAGGCCTGCGGGGTCAGCACTTGCGCGTTCAGGGCAGGGGCTCAGCGGGCTGAGAGCAGAGGCGAGGGCGCCCCAGCTGTGGGCACCCCCGAAGCAGAGCAGTTCAGCGCCCTCCTCCTGCCCTGCCTTGCCCACTGAACACTTGTCCGCCAGGCCCTGTGCCGAGCCCCAGGGACCCCAGTAGGAGTCAGACAGGGGTCCCTGCCAGGGGTGAAGCAGGGAGGCCATGAGGAACTGTGGGGACCCCAAAGGACATTTCCTGGAGGAGGTGCTCGGCTGCGGCTTGAGGATGCAGGTGGAGAACACGAGGAAACACCATGAAAGAAAGCTCAGGCGTGAGGAACGGCACAGGAGCTGTCATTGCTGGAGTAGGGCGGCAAGCCTGTGAGGGAGGCCTGTGGAAATGCTGCGCTCAGGATTGAAATGCGAGAAGAGCGCGGGCTTTGGAGTCGGGGAACCCCAGCGCGGTGGCTGTGGGCAAAGCAGCTCCTCTCTGAGCTTTGCTTTCCTCACCTGTCACCTGGGGCAACAGGACCCCTCCTGGGGCGTGGGGATGCAGGGAGGGGGCACAGGACGAGCTCCGGGCACAGTGGGGGCTGTGCACAGAAGACAAGGATGAGAGGGCCCGAGAAGAAAGGGGTGTGTCTGTAACGCTACCTCTTCCATGGAAGGGCCAAGTGCAGGGACCGAGAGGGACTGAGTGAGCACAGAGCAGCGAGCAACGGAGACAGGGGAGACTCCAGACCACAGACGAGGAGAGAAGAGAGTGCTAGAAACACCCTTAGACAGCATCACACCCTGCCTCGATGGTTTACAAATAGGGAAACTGGGGCCCACGCTGTTGCAAAGTGACCGTGGGACTTGGAGCTTCAGTCTCCAGGCCTGAACTCAAGTTCTGGCTATTTGTCCTTGAAAGAGTCACTTCATTTCTTTGGGTCTCAGTTTCTACATCTGCAAAATGGGACTGAGAATCACAATACCTCCTCATCAGCCTGCCATTAGGATGGGGTGGGTGTTGTCCGTGAAAAGCATTTGGTAAACAGCAAGCAGAGTGCCCACTGCCACTGGGGGTGGTGGTGGTGAGGATGGCAGAGATGGTGGTGAGGGAGATGGTGGTGGTTGGGGGGAGGACGGTGGTGGTGAAGGCGGTGATTGCGGTGATGGTAGAGGTGGAGGTGGTGACTGTGATGATGGTGGTGGTGACAATGGTGATGGTCATTGTGGTGGTGGTGGCGGTAGCGGCAGTGGCGAAGGTAGCTAACATTTACTGAGCGTTTACTAGAGAACCACACACCCTACTAAAGGGATTATTCAAATTATCCCAATTGAATCCTCGCAACAACCCCCTGTGGTAGGCGTTACCATCAGCCCCATTTTATTGATGAGGAAACCGAGGTGATGTTCCTTGCCCAGGGACGCAGGGGTGGCAACTGGCACAGCCAGGCCATACCCAGGCCATCTGACTCTAGAGTCCACGCTCTCGACCTCTACGTTCACTTTCCTCGGCCAGGCGTGCAGATGGTGCCAGGGAGTCACTGTTTCACTGGCCAAGGTCCCTGCTTTTAGTCTGGATACTTGTCCCCTCCAAATCTCAGGTTGAAATTCCATCCCCGGGGTTGGAGGTGGGGCCTGGTGGGAGGTGTTGGGTCACGGGAGCAGGTCCCCTCATGAACGGCCTGGTGCCCTCCCACAATACTGAGTGAGTTCTTGCTTTGTGAGTTCATGGAGAGCTGGTTGTTTAAACAAGCCTCACACCACCTCCTCCCTCCCTCGGCCTTCTCTCACCACGTGACACCTGCTCCCCTTGACCTTCTGCCTTGACTGGAGGCTCCCCGACGCCCTCACAAGAAGCAGATGCTGGTGTCATGCTTCTTGCACAGCCTGCAGAACTGTGAGCCAAAATACCTCTTTTCTTTATAAATTACCCAGTCTCAGGCATTCCTTTACAGCAGCACGAAATGGTTTTTTTTTTGTTTTTTTTTTTTTGAGACAGAGTCTGGCTTCTCACTTTGTTGCCTGGGCTAGAGTGAGCGCTAGAGTGGCATTAGCCTAGCTCACAGCAACCTCACACTCCTGGGCTCAAGCAATCCTCCTGCCTCAGCCTCCTGAGTAGCTGGGACTACAGGAGATTGCCATCACGCCCAGCTAATTTTTTGTTTCTATTTTTTACAGCAACACAAAATGGACTAACAGATCTGCTAGGGGGCAGCCAGAGCTCACACCCTGAGGGCTCAGACACCCAGTCCCAGACCCACTGGAGGGACCCTGAGTGCAGGGCAGGGTGGCCAAACCTGTGAGCTGTAGGATCTGGTCATCAAAGTGGGTTACAGCTTCATCATGCATGACCTGACCTCCGAGGACAAACTCCAGGCGTCCTTCGTCCAGGAGCTGGCGGACCTTGGCGTGGGTGGGCAGAGAGAAAAGAGCCAGGTTGCAAGTCATGCCTACTGTGCCTCACGTGTCCTCCATTAAAACTCCCATCCTGTTAACTTTGCAAAGGCAGGACACTGTCTGTTCTGGTCCACACTGTGTCCCCACCACCTAGAAAGCATGTGGCCCACAGCTGATATTTGAAATATATATATATGTCTGTATGTGTGTGTGTATTTGCTTTTGAAATAATTTCAAACTTATAAAGAAGTTGCAGGAAATAGCACAAAGAGCTCCTATATACCCTTTCCATGGATTCACTCATCATTAACATTTTTGACCTATTTGCCTTAACATTTTCCTTTTCTCTATGCACTTACTATATTTTTTCTAAACCACTTAAAGTAAGTTAGCAATATTGTACCCTGACTGTAAACTTCAGTATGTGTATATAACAGCTCTTTATAAACTGTGCTTTTGGTTTACTTTCTAATGGTACTGTATTTGTAGGCATTCACTCGACAATGTTAAATGAGTACCTATTACTCACTGGGCACTGTCTGGGCACTGGGGATTCAGCAGTGAACAAAGACAAAAATCCTTTTGTCCAGAGAACTGGGTTGATCACAAACCCTGATCTAAACTAGTCCTGTGAAGAGCCCAGTGGAGTTTTAGCCTCATGGGGTATGCTGGCACGGCCCTGGCCAGACCGCCCAGTTGAGTTTCCTGCCAGGATCTTCACTGGGCCACCCTGGCCAGCTGTGCCACCTGGTGACGACGTTACCTGGCGTTTCTGCTGGTCTGAGGCGACGCCGTCCCACCACAGGCGGAAAAACTCCTGCTCCACTGCGATGAACCGGCGCCGCTGCCCACGGGAAAGCTCCTCCAGCACGGAGGTGTAGACATTGGCTGCATATGCCCGCATGCTTTCCTGGGGAGGGGACACCATCACACCAGCCCCAGTGCAGGGTCTGAGAGGGCTTGGTCCCAAGGAGAAGACTCTAGGGAGACCAGATGTCCCTGGGGCCTCTGCCACTTGCTGAGCACATCTGTACAGGGCGGAAGGCCCTTCCCTTAGCATCCCACTGCTCACCTACAAAATGGCTATGGGGCGCCCTCTGCACCGACGTCCAGTGAGGGCTGGGACCGAGAGGACAGCATGGGCTCTCCCTGCTTTCAGACAGTGACACCCTGCATGGGCAGAGGGATGTGCCAGGCCAGGGGTCAGGGACAGCTTCTCAGAGGGGGTGAGCAGGCTGGGCCCTGAGGGGGCAATGTGCGGGCAGCACAGGAAAGCCCGAGGGGTGAGGGGGGTGTGTTCCAGGGACCCCAAAGGGGTCTGCTTGGGCTGAAATGAATGGGGCAGCGGCCGCTGAGAGGAGGAGCTCCCTGGGCTGTCCCTGGAGTCTAGCCGCCTGCATTCCCCAGGCCAGGAGCTCTGCGGGCTGGAGTGCAGCGGCTTCCATTGGAGACTCAGGGCCCAGCACGCAGTGGTGCCCAGACAGTGCTTGTTAAGTGTATGGTTAAGAGCACTGGGCAGGGAGTCAGGAGGTGTAGGGGTTATTCCTCAGTGACCTTGGGCAAGGCACTGACCCTTTCTGCGCCTCAGTTTCCTCTTCTGGAGGCTGGTTGTGGCTGGCATACTTCCCCATGCCCTTATTCTGTCTTCATCCTGGGCTGGCTCCCCCACACAGCCTGCCAGAGGCACTCCAGGACTGGACTTAACACTCGACATCAAACCCTCTTCCTGCCTCTCTCTCTTCGTTAAAATGTCACTACTCATTCATTAATGTCCTTTGTAAAGTCATTATATCCATACTCACAGAGGGGTTTTTGCTCATTTATTTAGGTATTTCCTTCTTCATTCCAAAAAAGAGCTCAAGGAAGCTGTTTCTGCTTCAGAAACCACAGGAAATTGAGGTTTTTCCCTCATTTTCCTTTTGCACTCTTACCATTCATTCAACAAACATCCAGGGACACCCACTCATCAGGCATGGCCAGAACAGGTCAGTGAGAAACACGGATGAAGCCCCTGCCCTGTGGAACTTGTTCAAGTGGGGAAACACAATCAACAAGCCAACAAGTAAATATAGGGGCCCTCAGATGATGACAAGTGCTATGGACAAAACCCTAAAGGGAGGGGAGGCAATGCGGGTTAGACAGGGTTGCCGGGAAGGCCTCGCCAAGAAAGTGACTTTGAAGTAACTGAAGGAAAGGAGGATCTGAGCCGTGTACATATCTAGGAGGAAAGCATTTGCCGCAGGGCACAGCCAGTGCAAAGGCCCTGAGGCAGGAGTGGTCTTGAAGGTGTTGGTGGAAAAGCAGGGAGACCAGCATGGCTAGGGAGGGGTGAGGCCAGGTGGGGGCAATGCTGTGTCCTTCTGAGTTGTAGGGATCAACTGCCCACTGTGTGCCTTGGCCAGCGTGGGGCACATGCCTGATGGCAACTGAGCATTTACAGAGATGACAATAATTTGAGTCCCTCCCTCCCCTCACATTCAAGGGTCAGAAGAGGGCTCAGAATGCAGCCTTGGAGCCCACCTTATGGCTATCTGGGGAACTCCAGGGCTGCCCTGAGGCCTGGCCCACCACTGAGCCCACACTTTACACAAATCAATAACGGGCTGAAAGGCGAGAACTGTGGTAAGGGCCTGGCTAAAAATAAGGCCCAGGCCCAGGTAAAAATAATGACAATAATTAGCAACTATCTCCTTCTGCTACTCTGGAGTCACAGAGCTGGTGGTCATAAAGATTCTTAGCTTTCTCCATAGATAACATTACCTTTTGAAACCTAGTGGTAGTTTCCGAGATATCTTCCAGGCCCCCCATTCCAGTGGAACGGCTGACCCACCCAGACCAACCGCCCATACCAAGGAACTGACTGAACTGGTGTTGCGACCCCGGCCCAAGACAATTCTATAGCCCTATAGTTCCACACTGAACCCAGCCGATTAGCAGACTCAATTGCCTACAACAAACTGTCTTTAAAAACCTTGTCTCCCAAATTCTCAGAGAGGCGAATTTGAGAAATTTCCCATCTCCCTGCTTAGCACTATGCAGAATAAACTTTCTCTGCTGCAAAGTCTGCTGTCTCGGCGTATTGGCTTCCTCTTGGGCAGCGGGCAAATGAACCTGGTTGGGCGGCAACAACACCCCAGATCAGTCCAGTTCTCGCGATCTCACCAGCCCCAGGCTGTGCTAGGAATCTGACATCTATCACTCCTGGAGTGCCAGGCACCCTGGATATATGGGTAGAGATTACTGTCCTCACTTTACCGATGGGGAAACTGAGGATTGGGGAACGAAGCCCCTTGCCCAATGTTCCTGAGCAGAACCACAAGGTGACCAAAGGCCCAACCCCAAAGCCTGTCCTCAGGGTTAAGAAGGACCCTGAACTGGCCTCCAATATCCTGCCCTGTAGGGGACCCGCCCCAGCCTGCTTCCCATCTGGCACCTGACGTCCCCCTACTTTGAAGCCAGCCCACCCCTCCTGCTCCAGGCTTACCCTGACAATGTCAACCCCCACACTGGAGTCCCCACTTCTCCCCAGCCTGGAATGCAGGGGCCCGTCCAATCAGTGCACTGCTACAGAAGAGGAAACTGAGGTTCAGAGTCAGGAAGCGAGCAGCCCAAAGTCAGAGGCTCGACCAGTCCTCAACAGAGTCCAGTCTTGAATCCAGGCTGAACCTCTCTCTTCTGTGCTGGCACCCGGGAGGCAAAGCCACACTCGGATCCGCAGGGAGAAGGAAGCTGCAGCTTCAGAGGGCGCGTGGAGCGTCGCCGGCCACCCACCTGCACCGTGTAGACCCAGCCCACGTCCATGTGGCTATGGGGCACCACGAAGGCTCGAATGGGGCCCGCGGGCCGGGCCCCGGGCGGTCGCAGCAGAAGCAGACGCAGGAGCAGCGGCAGCCAGCGCAGCGGCCCCATCCCTGCGGCCGGCGGGGACGGCGCTCCGGGCAGGCAACAGTTCCGCAGCGCCCGGAGACTTCCGGGTCCCAGGGCGGGGGCGGGGCCCGGACGTGCCCATTGGCCGCGGTCTCCGCAGGCGCGGGGGGCGGGTTCTGGCTCCATCGCTCGGCGTTCCACCCCCAGCTCCGGTTCCCTGTCTGTCCCCGTCCGTCCCGAGCCCCCACCGGCCAGCCGGAGGGACTGCACGGCGCTCCGCCTGGGGTCTCCGCCTCCGGGGCTGCTCCTGGGAGCCCTCCCTCACCTGGGCCCGGCCCGGGGCGCCGCGCGGCCTGCCGTGGGGAGGAGGAACTGACTTTCGGAGACAGTGCTTGCCAGAGGGCGCACAGTTGGAAGACAAGGCTGACCGAAGCTTTCCGGGTTACCGGTCGGTGACATGGGGCAAGATGGTTCACTCTGAGCCTACGCAAAAGGGGAGGATGCGGGGAGCTGTGAATTCGCCGAGAGAATGCACGGAGAGTGGAGACGAGCACAGTGTCTTGGGCTGCCCATGGTGGGGGCAGGCACATTGGTGCATCCCGGTGGGGCGTGAGTGTGGCCTGCGGCTGTCCCCGTCCACCTCCCTTCCTGCAGAGAGCAGGGTCCGTGATTTGGGGTTTACTGCCTGAGAACCCAATGGCTGGGCCCCTGATTGGCATTTTCTCCCGGGGCGGACCGCTCTGGTTACCTTGCCGGCCGCCTCACCTACTCAGCCCAGGGAACCCGAGAACACGTTCTCTTTCTGCCTACCCGCCCCTCCAGCCAGGCCCCCTGGGTCAGATATGGATAGCGCTCACCAACACCTGTGTCCTTGCTGCCTTCCAAGGTCACAGCCGGACTACCCTTCCCAGCCCCTGCTGCATCCAGGAGTGTCAGCCAGCGGGACGTCGCAGGGCTGTGCCCACTTCCAGGCTGGCCAGAACAACCTCCCACGCGTGCACTCCTCTCTCTTCCTCACCCCAGTGGAGGGCACGCTGAGGACCTCACAGAGGTCAGAGCCACTGATGGAGGCCCCGAAGGACCACATGGAACCACGAGGAACTCCACAGATTTTGTTAATATTTTCTCCAGGTGAGAAATAAGCTGTTATTGTGTTAGGCCACTGAGTTATCTGACAGAGCAGTGTCACTTTGCAGCGGCCTCCAACCTTTTTTACACCAGGGACAGGTTTTGTGGAAGACAGTTTTCCACCGACGGTGGGGGGGTGGGCACGTTGCTGCCTTGGCTCCACCTCAGATCATCAGGCATTAGATTCTCACAAGGAGCGCACAACCCGCATCCCTGGCATGTGCAGCTTACAGCGGGTTCATGCTCCTGTGAGGGGCTGATGCCCCTGCTGATCTGGGGGGACGGGGCTCGGGCGGTGATGTGAGCAATGGGGAGTGGCTGTGGGTGCAGGCGGGGCTTTGCTTGCTCACCAGCCACTGGCCTCCTGCTGTGCGGCCTGGTTCCTGGTGGGCCATTGCCCAGTGCTGGTCCACAGACCGGGGCTTAGGGACTGCAGATGTATTGTATTTGCCAAAGATGGCCTTCACATTACCCACCCCACAAGCTCCTCATACGTTGTGATCTTGGCATTCCTCCCATTGAGAGATGGGGTCTGTATCTCCTCCTATTAAAACTGGGTTGGCTTGTGACTCACTTGTCACAAGAGAATGTAGTGAAAGCGGCATCGTGTGACTTCCATGACTTCCAAGGCTAAGTCAGAAAAGGCAAGGCAGCTTTTGCCATCACTGGGCACTCATCCATGGATCTCTGAGTCACCAGGTCAGCAGCTCAGCTGCCCTGAGGCTGCCGCACCGTGAGGATGCCCAAGCAGCCCACGTGGAACAGACTACATGGAGAAGCGTGAGTGCACACGAAGAGAGATGCAGCCCTGGCTGTTTCAGCTCCAGTCCCCATCTGACTGCAGCCACACGTGAAACCTCAACATTTCCCCTTCAGCCCGCTAGATCCTGGCCATGTATATTTCACTTTGTACCTTCCTCAAGCCCTTTGCACTAGCTCTTCTTGCTGGAGCTGGTCTCAGAGATGAAGCTGATACTCATAAGTCCCAGCACTATTACCGGCTCAAGTTGCTTTCACTCGCAGCTCGTACCCGTGATGGACTAGACAGCTCACCTGGTGGGGAACTCTAGGATCCTCAGTGGGTCTGAACCCCTGGTTACCATGCTGTTTTTGAGCTGGCTGCTCACTTGACTATTTACTGCCCAAATCAGGCCAAAGAGTACTGAGAGATACCCACGTGGGTGCCAAACAGAGTCTTCTCTGCTTCCATTGGGTGACAGTAGCCCTACCTCCTCTGATGGTCCAGCCAATTACCCCTGCTAGATTGGTGATGCTTCTTCTTGCCTGCTGGTGTCTGGGCATGAACAGCCCAATGTGACTGGTGTTGCTTGGTGGACATATTTCCCCTTTGGAAACCAGAACCTCTGAACCTGCAGAGTCTGCAGTCGTGTGGACAGGAAGCACAAATTCCCCAAGCCAGTCACTGGAAGTGGCACTAAATTAGGCTATTCTTGCTTCCCTCCCTTGGCTCTTGGGCCCATGGATTGTACCCACAGGGGACACCATATGCTGGTCATTGACTTGGGGTATATATGCACCCTGGCGGGTATCGCTGCAGCCTCACAGGTGGCACCTCCAAGCTGGTGCTGTAGCTGAGACTTCAACAGCCGTCCATTCCTCCTCAGGCCACTAGCCTCTGGGTGGCATGGCACAGAATAGGACCAGTAGACACCATGGTCCTGTGCCTGCCGTTGCACCTCCTTTGACATGAAGTGGATCCCTTGGCCGGATGTGGTGTTACACCCTCTCTTGGGGCTCTCCCTCTGGAGGAAGCCAGCAGCTATGTCACGAGGATGCTCAAGCAGTCTCTGGCGGGCCCACGCAGAGAGGAACTGAGGCCTCCAGCCAACCACCAGCACTGCCTTGCCAGCCACAGGACTGAGCACCTTGGAAACATATCCCTCAGCCCAGCCCCAGCTGTCCAGGCAGCTATCTTGACTGCAGCCTCATGAGGGACCATGAGCCACAAGCGCACAGCTAAGCCTCTCGAGAATTCTTCCCCTATGGACACTGTGAGGATAACAAATGTTTATTGTTGTTTTGAGCCACACTGCTCAAAAATATTTGGGTATTCTTTCCCCAGTGTCTGGTGACCTGAGTAAATGATCACTAGTCACACTGGGGAAGCACAGGAGGAATTGCCACATGACCTTGCCATGGCGTGGCAGAGGCCTTCTTCCCAGGAGCATGGTCTCTCCTTCGAGTGATGGGTTTTGGATTTGAAAACTGGCTCAGGTCTGGAGACTGGGCAAGGGACCAGGACTTTCCTTTGGGGTGGCTGCCTCAGCCTCCTAACCCATCCATCCTTGGTTTCTTCTGAGTATCACCCGTGTCAGCTGTGTGTCTGTTTTGCCCCTAGGGATAAAATATGTCTCTCCATGCCTCACCATGGAGCCTGCTGCCCCTCCGCTCTTGAAGTTCATTACCATGACTGCACTGACCTTGCTTTTGATGGTTATGTGCAGGCTCCTGGCCTCATTTCTGACTCCTCTGATTCCCAGTGTGGTCAGGAAGTCCAGCTCTGTGATGGCACTTCCTACCACCTGCCCTGCCTACGGATGGCAGCTCCATCTCTGAGCTACTTGCTGATGTTGGTGCTTGTTCAATGGAATGTCCTCTGGGCTCCCTGGTGGAACACTGTCATGCAGTGGGTTTTCTGGCCACTCTAGCCCACAGCCACTTCTCTGAATTTTTTTTTTTTTTTTTTTGCAACAAGGTCTTGCTCTGTTGCCCAGGCTAGAGTGCAGTGACATCATCATAACTCACTGCAGCCTCAAACTCCTGGGCTCAAGCCATCCTCCTGCCTCAGCCTCCCGTTTTAAGTGTATCTGTTTTAAAAAATTTTTTCTAGTGTAAACAAAGAGTAAAGACACTAATAAATAAATAACAAGTAACTTGCAGGAGGTGGGAAAAGCAGAACCTGGATAGTCCACAAACTAGTCAACCCCAGGAGAAATCAGGAATTGACTCTACTTGAACTTTTAAAATTAATTTGTCCTCCCAATGAGGGTTCCCTGATTTGAGGCAAAAAGATCTATTCTTCAATTAACTGTAGATGTCAAACTTCCATCAGAAACCCTCAGTAACTCCAGGCGGCGAATACATTAGGATTCACACTAAACAAACATGGGCCACATTTATTAGAATCCTAATAATAAGCTACACCATCTAGTAAAATAATCGTTATTTTTCCAGAACATGATGGTTTTAGGACAAGGGCAAAATATGGGAGAGAAAAAAAATTCAGATGTCCCTCCAACTCATTCAGAAAGGAAGGTCAAAATTACCGTACCTAGGGGGCTTCATGGATTTCTTTTTGTTTTCTGTTGTTATCACTTCAACTTCATTCTTCTGTCAGTTCTTCAGATCAAACCCAATGGGGAAGAGGGGAAAGGAGCTTCAAGGACAAGCAGCAGAAGCTAGTGCCTCTGATGTCACTAAAGTCTGAGTTGAGGGTCCCTCTCGGTCTATAGACTGGAATAAGCTGTCCAGGAGCTATGATTTGCCAGATTTCCTCTCTCTGATA
>RJWJ010027672.1:0-22022 GCA_004363605.1 Indri indri
CATATCTTTATTTGTTCTCTGGAGGAGTTAAATCCTCTTTTGGTCATTTAAAGCCCTCACTCTCTTCATGGCAGCCACCCAACTCAACAATTTCCATTCTTTCCTCCTCACCTCAATTATAAACCCCTTTACCTGGATGCTGTTTGTCAGGTACAGAGCAGTTTGTCTTAATTAATTATTCAGCCCAAAATATGCATAAGTTTATCTCTTCAAGATTTCCTATAGATAAGAGGTTTTGAGACATCAAATATTCATCAAGCAGAGGTGATATTTTTAATCATGGGTATTTCAGTAATCTTTGCCTACTCTAGACCATTACTCTTGGCTAATTTGCCAGGTAGTAAGCTCATAAAACCATATGGTTGGTTCACTTTATCTTTCTGCTCCCACCCCCAGCCCCTGTCATTTCTAGGGAGAGATTTTCAGCTAGAAAAGTGATCTGGGTATTGTGAATAGGAATGTGGAAACTTATACGTGTTATGGCAAAATCTTGATCAGAACTTTATTGTTCTTTAGACTCCACAATACCTAAACATCATTACACATTTTTCATTGGGAACAGCTTGAAGACATATAGCAGTTTCATTGTCCACAGGTTTGTCTACTTATGAACTTGTTTGCAAGCCTTATCAGAAAGTAAAACAGGATTGGGATGTTGTTATGCATAAAAAGAATTCACAGTTATTGAGCCTATGTTTAGAGTTCCTACTTAGCATAAATGGCCTAAAGACCAATTTAAGACAGATGAATAGAGATGAATGCAACTACAAGAGTTCTACAAAAACATGCACTTGCAAACCTAATAATGAGTATTTCTGCTGTGTTCTGGGAGGTAGGATTGTCTAATTGATATGGTACAGGAATCATGAAAGTAGGAAATGGGATCAGATTCCCCATATTGAGAAATTCTATGAACTAAAAAGGGGACAGTACTGGAATGTGAATTTGGCACAGAGGACAAAACCAGGGCTCGGCTATGGGAAGCTGGGAAAAGAAGAAACAGAAATGAGGACGTCAAACATACACAGGCAGGAAATTCCAGATTTTGCCTCTAACTCTGCTCTTAGAATATGGATAATAACCCAGCATTGACTCTGGCAGCATTCTGGTTTCAATGTGTGCTCATGAGATGTTGGAGAAAAACAAACAAACAAACAAAATCCCTTTTCCATGGAAAGGATTTATATATATAGTGATACCTGAATACAGTGACTTGATTAGAGTGGCAACCTAGACTTCTGAGGTCAACAGAGGGGAAGAAGAGACAATACCATGGAGACCGGAATAAGCCTGATGTTTTTAGGGACCTGATGAAGCAGTACTTCTTGACCTTTATAAACAGTCATACCAGAGTGAGAAATAAAGAGCAATATTATTCAACACACCCGTAGCTTTTAGTAAGCACGGGACAGGAGTGAGGTGAATCTCAGGGTTGGTTTTGCAACCAAATTTAGAACACCTTTTTGAAGACGTATCACAAAATATAAACAGCATGCTCAGCAAAGTTTTTCTTTTTAATATAATTATACTATTGAAAACGTACTTCAAAAGAATTTAAAAATAATTGAATCAAATTAAAATCTGGGTAATTTATAAATATAGACCCCCAATTTATTTCAGATTCCATGTGCTACTTATGTGTTCCTTACAGTTCTGTTTTCCATTCGGGCATTACCTTAATATTTGAGGATTATTGGGTCATTCTTCCTAGTTAATATTTTAATGGTAATGAATTAGTTTGCTTTAGAGAAAATAAGAATAAACCAGAATGTACGCAGTGATTTCTAGCACAAAACAGGTGATTCAGTGCACTTCAAAGTCATGTCAGTTTATAAACCAAATAAATAACGGCTTCGATTATTTGCTATTGCGTCATGGCCTCTGTGAGTTAGAGTACTGTTGGTGATGCCTAATTGCCTGGATAAGAAGGGTAGTCTGCCTTTTTTATTAAAGAGTTGGTTGCTTTTCTGCAGAATCATTGACGTTTATTTTAAGTTAAGTAACAAGTTGGGATCATTTAAAGAAAAACTAAGATATGCCATGGATCTGTTACCTAGAACTATAATAACAGAATATTTTAGATGCTTTTCTTCTGACTCAAATGTTAATAATTTATATTCTTAGCTGACTCTCTTTAAATTCAAAAATATCTTTGTGGGCCAGGCTTTGTGGCTCATGCCTGTAATTGCAGCACTTTGGGAGGCCGAGGTGTCACTTGAGGCCAGGAGTTTGAGACCAGCCTGGGCACCATTGTGAGACCCTGTCTCCACAAAAAATAAAATAAATTAGCTGGGCATGGTGGTGCTCCCCTGTAATCCCAGCTACTGGGGAGACCAAGGCGTGAAAATTGCTTGAGCCCAAGAGTTCAAGGCTCAGTGAGTTATGATCATGTCACTGCACTCCAGCCTGGACAACAGAGTAGGACCCTGTCTCCAAAAAGAAAAAAACCAAAAAAACAGAAAAGGAAAAAAAAAATCTTTTTGTTTATTCTCTTCACTTTATCTTTCGTCCCTTCTCCCCATTCATTCCTGCGAGATTAGGGGGATTTGTTTTTATTTATTTTGTTTCAAAAGTAGTTTCCTGACCCTTATCAAGATTTACCTGTAATTGTTTCTATAAAACATAGATACATGTATATGTTCGTGTATATGTATATATGTATACTTGCCATTATATGAATCCATTTACTCTACAAATCATCGTGAGTGACTGTCATGGACTAAGCACTGTGCTGGTGGAGGGGATGTGGATGTCAAAGGCAAACGCTGGATACAGCAGGGGGAACGACAAAGACAGATCGTCACTGTTCTGAACAGATTAAGGATTAAGACAGTGGAGGGTAAAGGGCGCTGTGGTGGTTTAGAGGAGGGACACACACAGGCTTGACGACTGCAGATCCCAGTTATGAACAGCTGTTATTGCATCGCTGTGTAATAAAGTGATGCATCATGGCTTATCGAGAAGTACAAGACTTCCTGTACTCGCACTAAATAGCCTCCCTTGTGCTATTCGAGTTTCTGGGCTTGTTTTAAAATAGGCTTTCTCTTTCTTCCATCACTGTAAATTGTTAGCTGTCACTTATGTTGTTAGTGCGCCCCTCTTTTGGAGACTCTCTATCCCTATTCTAGTGTTTTTTTTTAGGGTTTTGGGGGTTTTTAAAAAAATCTGCTGGGGGTCTGAAATAATGAGAAAAACTGAACTTCACAGGCTCTGAGTAAACCAAATATGAGAAACCTTACCATATGTGTGTGTGTGTGTCTGTGTGTGTATGTATGTCTGTGTGTGTGTGTGTGTGTATAGGAAATAGTATAATGATAAGGAATGTACTATCCAGAATGAGAAAAAACCTGGGTGGAAAACTTACTCAAGTATGTCAAGTATAAAGTTGGCTGGAGCATCCCTGGGATGTATACACCGAGTGCATATTTGGACCAGAGGAGACCCTCACATAGGGCACACCTGCAAGGCAGATGAGATAGTTCTTTGATTTAGTGGCATCAATTTTATTCATTGGGAGCTTGTTTTGCTGCTTTGCTCCATCTTACCCATGTTCCATGTAGATAGATTTGCCAGGTACATTGAGTTTTAGACATATACGGTGTTAACAGTATTTGCCGTCCTTGTTCAATGGCTAAGTGATTCCAGAAATCCTGGTTCAGACCTTGCTATTGGGCCATTTCCACCAACAATGTGATTGCTGCTGCACTGATGATTATTTAACAGCTGCAATAATTCAGAAGTGTAGGTTCTTATCCATATAGAAGACAGGGAACCAAGCTAAATCCTCATTTAAGTCCCTAAACTCACTGAACAAACTGTCTTACTGTAGTAGAGGACAAGGCTTGAGGCTCAGGATTAGAATTCTATGCACAGATTACACATAGATAGCTCTACCCTCTTTGGAAGCCCCACAAAAATTATAATCCTGTAAACAGTATAATGTCATAATGTCTCCGGAACAAAGGGAATGGGAAAGAAGGCAAAAGCCTGTAACAATTTCAATCTGGAAGGGAAATAGACAAGTACAACATACCGAGGATATTAGAGAAAGTAAAAATTGAAATCAACATTGGAAAAACCCAGAAACAGCCTAATCTGTACCTAAGGACCCTGAAAGACTCAAAAACTGATGGTACCAGGTAGCTCCTCTCAGCCATCCTCTATTTGTCCCCAGTGCCAAATTCACATTCCTCTCCTTTTCCAGTCCTTATATTATCTCCATATGAGGAACATGATCTCATTTCTAACTTTCATGATCCTCGTACCATATAAATTAGGGGATTTTGCCTCATGGAATACAGAAGCAATACTCATTGTTAGATTTGCAAGTTCATCTTTTTATAGCACTCTTATAATTGCACTCATCTCTATTCATCTGCCCTAAATTGTTTTTTAAACCACTTACGCTAAATAGAAATTCTAAACATAGGCTCAATAACCGCCAGAGATACTTAAACCCTGAATGGTTGAGGAGCACTGTAAAGAAGAAATATTGTCAGATGGGAAAATAACTGCCTAACTGTTATGGTAATTAAAATCCAATTTTGCCTTCTTTTAGTTCAATAATTCAAAATATATTTTTAGCTGTTTATGCATAATGTATTTCCAGCCTCTGCTCAATGTGTATTTTTTTCATGGTCAATATTTATGAGATAAACAATAAAAAAATAATAATCAGAAAAACGCAGGGCCTTCTGTATCTCCACAAAAGCATGTAACAGTTCAGCCCTAGATTTACACACCTAAGTGTGTAAATTTGAAAAATTTTCCACAAGTGTATGGATTAAATGATTTCCACATTCACATCCTCATAAAAGTGCACATACCTAAAGCGATGGATTCATAACAACCACCTCCCGTGACTGATGAACGCCGCTGCTTCAACTCGAGTGAGAGAATGAAAACAACCCCTTCAAAAGGCTAAGAATCAAGGAGTCCATTAACTAAAGTGCTAGTAAGGGTTTAACTAGCTGAGATTTGTGATGTGTCCTAGAAAAAACTAAAATCAAGTATCTCCAGTACCTTCATTTACTTCTAACAATGACTTGCCTGAGACAATAGAGGTCCATACCTCGAGTTGTTCACCACACACTGCAATTGTTACCCTCGAGAGCTGACCTCAATTGTCCCTCTTTATGGATTTTTAGAAGAATTTACTGAGCCCCCGATTTGTGGTAATTTGGAGACTCACTTCAGGGTACAAAAGAAGGTGTTCACTGGGGAGAAATTCTGCTGGTTTGTAACTTGATGGATACAATATTTCTTCCATGTTTTAAAATATGTTAAAAGAGCATGTGATACTCCTGGCACTTACTCAATTTTGTATTTCTGAATGTCTAACACTTGTTCCCCAATCATCGCCTTCCCAGTGCTGAGTCAGGCATGAGCCTTACTTGTCTCTTTTGTGACCATATTGCCTAAAAGGCAGTGTGATCTAGGGGAAGAAACATGTGCTTTAGAGTTGGATAGACCACGGTTTGAATTACAGCTCTGCCAATTAATCTGTGTGACTTGAGATAATGAATCTCCCTGTGCCTCAGTTTCCTACCTTGTAGCAGGAGGATAAATGCCTTATTGGGTAAGGATTTGGAGTCAATGAGTATAAAGCAAAAGTATATATTCTTTAATATTATTGTGGAAGGTGTGTGTGTGTGTGCGTGTGTGCGTGTGTGCGTGTGTGTGTGTGTGTGACCTGTACGCACACAGAAGGTTGCATTGTTGAGTAATGAAACTTATTCTACACTTTCCAAAGGAACTGCCTTCCTCCTCACTCTTCGGGAAGAAAAGGAGTCAAGAGTTGTAAGTCAAGTCCTGATTCCTGTCTTCCTCAAACAGTAAGTGCTAATGAAGGGGCAACCTTCCAATTTAATGCTATGAATAAAAGTTTCCTAAAACCTTAATATACAAGAATGCAATTATTTTTCAAAGTGATAGCATACAACTGTGCTTCTATTTGCAATTAAAATTTTAATTATCATCAACATTAATTGATGCCCACAGGGCCAATAGCACGCCACTAAATTTTCCATCATGACAGGTGCTATCAGAGAGCAGAGTACAGAATGATCTATTCCTTTTCTTATGAACAATAATGATTGAAAATAGGATACTATAATTTTCTTTGTCTCTTTTGTTCTTGCAATGAAGAAGAAAACAGAGCAACATGATCATTAGATTCGTCTATTGGTTCCAATTAACCATCTCAAGCAATTAATGTATTTTCAAGTTCATTTCAGAAGCTATAGCTCCTAATAGTGTAGACATTATTAAAGCTCCATTTTGAAATGTGCATGCTTAAAATATCAATTTACTCTCACTCTCTCATTTTTTCCTTCTTTACAAGTCTTTAATGTTTATAAATTGAGTGACATATCTCTAAAACATGAAAACATAGCATGTAATGAAATGTGATATTAAATGTTTTTTTCTCTATAGCTTACATATTTGAGCAACCTTATTCTACTGTTTATGTTGCAATTAATTACTTGTTTATTTATAGAAAAACATTTTAATTGAGTACATCCTAAAATAGACCATAACTCAAAACTGAAAGCTTCCTTAGACATTATAAAACAAAGTGAAAAGTTTTTGTAAAAGTATGCATTTTTGGCTTCGAATGGACATACAGATTCAAATGGTTAAATTAAAAGAAGGAACAATAGAAGAACTGTGATCCGTCTTGTTATCTTAAAGAAACTTAAACACAAGCCACTCTAAAGTGAAGGATAAAATTTTCCTAGTATCAGTAGACAATGCCGTTCTCTGAATATTCTCAGGTCTTAACTATCTATGTAAATGTGAGGTTCTGATATCAATATCCCATTTTCTAAGTTATTGAAAAAAGAAACTTCATATTATGTCATAATGTGTTCCAACTACTTTATCAATAAAGTAAGTTCCAGTTATGCATTACATAACCAAATAAGACCTGGAAAGGAATCTCTGCTCTTAGAGACTTGGGTAGAAACTCCCTGGGAAATAGATGACTAGCATTAAGGCTGTCGATAGTAGGTGATGTGAGGACAGCACAGGGCTAAAGGAGTGAACACAGATGAGCCAGTGAAGAGGGTGGGCAGGGGGGTGGTTGAGAGAAACCTTCCTGGAGAGGTTGGAAGTTTGGTTGAGTCTCAGAGAGAAGGATGATCAGAGTGGGCTTGGGCTTTCTAGGAAGGGAAACAGTATGGGCAAAAGAAGGCAGCTATGAGTGGGAATAATTTGGCTTCATGAAGAGCCAGGTTGGAACAGAGCAGAAACACCAGGCTGAGGACACTACACCTAACTGTTGCCCTGTTTTTCTTCTTCCCATTAAAGCCAAAAGAGAACTCTACAGAATCAACCCCAGTTCCCTCCCCTTTCATGAATACTTTATCCATAGGGCAGTAGGTCTTCTCATCCCATTAAAGTTGTGTTTATCAAGGCCACAAAGCAAGTGTAAGTTGTCAAATCCATTGGGCAGTTTTGGGTGCTTTTCTTCCTTTATCTTTTCCCAATATTTGTCAATTTTAAAAATTATATTCAATTATTTTTGAGATTTTATTAATAATGGTAAAATAGTGATGATGATAATCATTACAGCTACTATTAATATTAATATTACTACTCTACTATTTATATTACTCCTGATACTCCCCCCGCCAACAGCAATTATTGTGTACTTACTGTGTACAATGTGGGATGGACATTGCCAAGTGCCCTACGTGTAGGATATTACCTAATCCTCACATAAATACTGTGAGATACACTGTCATCACACCCATTTTCAAATAAAGAAACTAAGCTTAGAGTGATACAGCTAGTACTTCTGAAAATGAAGTTCAAAACCATGTCTGTCTCATCCCAGAATTTAAGATGTTGACAGTGTGACATCACCCTCTTTTGCTTTTGCTCTGGGCTTTCTGGATGTCTTATTTCACTTCACGTCACGGGCTGCTCTTTCTCAAGGGATCCCTTTGTCATTGCTGGCTGCCAGTGTTCTGTGCTCAGCAACCTGCTGGTCTTATACTCTGCATCTGATTGAACTTTATCCATTCTCATGGCCCCAGCTCCCTCTTGTATTAATGCATAGGTTACTCTAAAATCTGTAGACTCATCCAAACCATTTTTCTCACCTCTAGACCAAGATCATCCACTTTCCATTGAGCACGTCTGCCTGGGTGTCTCACAAGCACCTGGAACTCAAGTAGTATGTCCAAAGCTGAACACTTTATTTTTTCCTGCAAAGATACTTCTCTTCATGTTCCATATTGTAGAAAATAGCACTTTCTTCCTTTCAGCTATCAAAGCAGAACACGAGGACATACCAGCTTCTCTCATGCGCTGACCTCCATGTCTAATAAGCCACGGAGTCCTAAGCGTCTCTAGAATTCATCCCCCTTTTCTTTGCCACAGCAATTTCCTTATTTCAGCCCCACGTGCTCTTTCATAGTGGCTCTCTACCTGGTGTATCTGCCTCTCATTTCATTTTCTCCTCCCCTCCCACCCTTCACTGGGCTCCCCAATAATCTTCCTAAAATGCCAGCCTAAAGCATATCCTTTCCATTCAAAAACCCTTCACTAACTCCCTATTGACGTGAGGATAAAATCTAAAACCTCACAACAACATACCAAAACCCTCATGATTTGGTGTCTCCTTACTTTCCCAATCTCATTTCCCCTGGCGCCTCCACACCAATCCTTCACTTAAATCACACCAAACTGTCTACTAGTCCAGAAACACGATGCAGTCTCTCAAGCCCCCATTCAACTCTAATAAATATTTAGTGAGCATCTATCACATACCAAGTACTGATCTTCACTGCTGTATCCCATTTTCTCATAAAATTCTTGAGAGTCTTAGTTTTAATTAACTATTACTTCTAACTTTCAAATTATACTTCAGAAGTGGTGTACACTCCACAGACCAAAACAAAGTTTTCCTTAGTATTGTGTATGCTAGATAATGTCTAGAAACATGCATTTTGCCATAGATATTACAGAGAAGTATGCTAATATTGTTTTATTCTTTTCTTCAGATGTCTTAGATGCTATTTTTAATTAAAAGAATCTATGTAATAAAAACATGTGCATTCCATCCATATAGCATTACAATAACAAGAGTTTAGAGACCTTCTTGGGTTCCTTATTCAAGAAACTTTGGAAAATGTACAATATTCAAGGGGCTGTTTAGGGGTGGAGGATACAAAGATGAAGGAGACATATTCCCCCAAGGGGAGACAGACAAGAATAGCAACTACTGAAATCCCCACACATGACACACACACTCTCAGGATGTTGGTGGTTGGGGAGCACAAAGAAATTGCTTCCCATTAGTCAGCAACGGTTTCCAAGAGGAAACCATTTCCACACTGAAGCTGAGTCTTAAAATTTAAGACAAAGAGGATTTACTTTAAGTATGGAAAGGGAGTAAGGACATTTGAGCCAGAGAGACTACCGAATGCAGAGGCCACTGAAAGTAAGCTGTAAGAGAGGAAACAGAAATGAAAAGAAAGCAGGAACAGGAATAAAGAGTTTGTATGTAAATTACATATCTGTATATCTTCTAGTAAAAGTTAGCATTATCTATTGGTTAATGGAATTTCCATCAAAGGGAAATGTTTAGTTTGTAGCATCAATACAAATTTCTTTAATGACAATTATTATTATTTAAACTAGGAATATCCACTAATTCTTTGCTTTATTTTCCTAATACATGAAGTTTAACCAGGAATCTGTGGGTCTATCTCTTCCATATTCTCATGTTCAAAACAGTCTTGCTATATAATATAATGTCACACACCTGACAGTGGATAGGGAAAACATACTGTCTTAAATAAACGTTTGAGAGTGTGCGTGTGTGTGTGGGGGGGGGGGGGTGGAATGTAAAGATTTTGTTACAAACCATCAAAAAGGTTTCACATGTTGAAAAACACATAAAATCTTACAATAAAGTTTAAGTACTTTTTCTCTAGCTTTTTGAAAACCAGTGCCTGTTCCCTGGTTACAGAGAGGTTTTGATGATAACACCATTTAATAAAATCATGATGCTTCTAAACAAGTTCCCTTAACGTATCAGTCTCTCAACCCCGATTTCCAGTCATCTGCTTTTAGACCCATTTGTTTCCTCTTGAAACAATTGTGTAGCTCCCTAAGGCCAGAAAACACATGCCAGTTAGAACCGCACTTGCTAAAAATCATTCTTATAAATAGGTTACTTCCTAGTTAAAAATTATCTTTCAAGGTTTGAGATATCTTGTATCATTAAGGGAACCTTTCAGCCAAAGAAAAGCTTGACTGAATAAACATTGCAATCTAGTCTAGTCCTGAGCGACTAGCGCCCGGGCTGGTTAGGATAAAATGAAGTAGTTTAACACAGCCGAGGGAGCCCTGTCCCGCACAGCCTCCCTCCTGGACAAGCATGGCCCTCCTCCCCCCATTCTGCCGCCACCTGCTCCTCTGTTTCCTGGAGAAGTGGAGATGTCAGCTTTTACACCAGCAGCACCTCTGTGTCTGCCAGGGGTCAGGTGAACTAACCCCCACTCACTCCTACCCTAGTGGCCTGGAAATATGGGTGGAGATGGCTTATCGGATAGGGAGGCAGGGGACACAGCTATTATTATCTAATCATTCAGCTGCTCAGAACCCTCCACCTGCCTAGGGCAGCACTTCAGATAACAGAATCTCAGCTTCTGGGTCTCCTTGAAAAACCACTCCATTCTCTGACTAACCAAAGCATTTTTGGGCTCCATTATCGTATGCTAAGCTTTTCAGCAACAACTATTTAAGTTTTCCTAAGTAGTTCCTGAGTAAGCATTTTTTAAAAAGCTCTTGCTATAATTTCCCGCTGTGATGATGACAAGTAATTACTATTTTGATAAATGAATTTTTTTTTTACTAGCATAAAAACTGAAACCAAAATGACAAAGAAGTGGTTATCTTTTTCACAGATATAATCAGAGAGAACCATCAAAGAGAGCAGATAATTCCTTCCTTTAATGAACTTCACTTTTAAACATAGACATTACTGGATGTGTATGTTGCTGTCATAGGTCTCGTTATCTAAATTCAACCTCCTAATTGCTAAACTAAGGCACACATTTATAATTTGGGATATGAGGATTGTTGTAAATTGGGATAATTTTAACATTCTATACATAAGGGCAGACCTCAATTTCTAATAATCAAATATAGTATGAAGATGGAATTCTTTGTCAAATGGAAAGTGCAGTGAGGCTGTATTTTCTTAATGTATGTCAACCAAATTGACATATCACCGCAGACCGAACGTAGAGTCAGCTATGAGAATCCAGCTGTCTTCTATTAAGCCAAACATTAGGGATATTTCCTAAAATATACAGCACTGCCACCCGTTTCACTAAGATTTTTATTTAGGAATGTACAGTTACTACAAATAAGAATGTTATTTAATATGTTATGGATTTGTCATTATTATATTTCAATGACTTAATGAAGACTTTAAAATTTTCTCAGTTTAAATCATGGTATATATCGATAGATACACTCCAAACAGAAGCTTCTGAGGTCCTCGATAATTTTTTAAGACTGAAAAGGGGTTCTAGGTCTAAAAAGTCTGAGAATTGCTGCTGCACAATATGCACAAACAGTACTTTAATCACAAAAAGTCTCCAGGGTTAAGGAAAAACATCTTTTAACTAGTTATAGATAAAGTACTTCATAGCTGAAAAAGAAAAACATACATTTCTTCCTAAAGATTCACTGAGGTCTTTCCTTTCTCAGATTGCTCTATGCCTCTGGCCAGGCTTGAAAATGTTATGTCGAGCATGTAAAGCTTAGTACACATATGTGATTGCCAAAAGGAAAAAAATAAAAAAGATATAGGGTAACACATGCTATTTTTTTACAAATCAAAACCTCTTTATGACTGGTTCATTTTATTTAGTTTGTCCACATGAGATGATTTTTTTTTATAAGAACGTAAGTGTTAATCACAAGGAGATCTAGTTTATAGTGTAAATGATTGCTTTTCTTTCATTAACTTATACAACCTATTCATTGGACTTCCTAAATATTTGTTTAGGTGAACCACTTTTTGTGGCTTGAGACTAGAAGATTTATATTTGTCATTAATAGAGCATTAAAGTTAGTTCTATATGAGATAGTTTGTCAAATTCAGGCAGCCTATGTTTCCATAAAATAAATATCAGCAGTATTTTGCCCAGTGTTTTTTGAATAAGTTTTTAAAACAGTAAGACAAAGGAAAGGCATTTGACCTGAAAAATATTATTCTGTCTCTGTTTCAAACATACTGCTTGCTGTAGATATGTATGGATTAAAGATGAAAAACATTTTTTTATTACAAAATCTTAAATCCTCTAGTGTAATGTTTTGCTAACACATTTCATTAGTGGTTAGTGAAATCATTTTAGTGGCTGGGTTGCAACCAACATTTTAACAAAATGAATAGAGTAGAAAATGTCAGTTTATTGTAGATAGTAAGGGTAAGTATCATCAGAGAACACTGTGGTCTTTTCATCTCTATTTAATACAGGCAAATACTTCTAGGCACTTGACATATTTATTACGTTCCTCCACTTCTTTGTCTCCATGGAATCTTCCCATCATCAGAAAAAAACCACTGCTGCCAAAGTCCTCTCCAAAAGAGGTTGCTCTGTTCTTACTATGCACTCCCCACAAGATGAGGAGTAGGTGCTGGTCTATTTCTTACTCCTCAATGCCTCTTAAAAACTGGTGGTTTCATCACCATCTTTTTTTTCTTCTTTTTTATAATTTCAAAATATTACAGGGGTACAGATATTTTTGGTTACACGGATCACTTTTGTAATGCTTGAGTCAGGGTTATAAGTGTGCCCATCACCCAGATAGTGTTCATTGTACCCATTAGGTAGGTTTTCGCCCATCCCTTTCTTCCCCCTCCCCTCTGCTTGACTGCCACTGAGTTTTACTTCCCTCTATGCACATGTGTGCTCTTTGGTTAGTTCCAATTTAATGGCAAGTACATGTGGTATTTGTTTTTCCGTTTTTTAGATACCTTGCTTAAGATAATGGTCTCTAGTTCCATCCAAACTGTTGCAAAAGGCATTACTTCACCTTTTTCGTGGCTAAGTAGTATTCCATGGCATACATGTACTGCATTTTGTTAATCCACTCATGAATTGATGGGCACTTGGGTTGATTCTGTATCTTTGAAACTGTGAATTGTGCTGCAATAAACATTCAAGTGCAGGTGTCTTTTTGATAAAATGACTTCTTTTCCTTTGGGTAAATATCCAGTAGTGGGATTGCTGGATTGAATGGTAGGTCCACTTTTAGTTCTTTGAGGAATCTCGATACTGTTTTCCATAGAGGATGTACTAATTTTCAGTCCCACCAAGAGTGTATAAGTGTTCCTTTCTCTCTGCAGCCTCACCAGCATCTATTGTTTTTGGACTTTTTAATAAAAGCCAGTCTAACTGGGGTAAGGTGATATCTCATTGTGGTTTTAATTTGCATTTCCCTGATGATTAGTGACATTGAGCATTTTTTCGTATGTTTATTGGCCATTTGTCTATCTTCTTTTCAAAATATTCTGTTCATGTCTTTTGCCCACTTTTTAATGGGTTTGTTTCTTCCTTGCTGATTTGCTTGAGTTCTTTGTAGATTCTGGTTATTAGTCTTTTATGAGATGTATAGCTTGCAAATATTTTCTGCCATTCTGTATGTTGTCTATGTGCTCTATTGATTATTTCCTTGGCCGTGCATAAGCTTTTAAATTTAATCATGCCCCATTTATTTATTTTTGTTGTTGTTGTGGTTGCCATTGGAGTCTTCTTTATAAATTCTTTGCCTAGGCCGATACCTAAGAGAGTTTTTCCAACATTTTCTTCTAGAATTCTTATGGTTACATGCCTTAGGTTTTATTCTTTTATCCATCTTGAATTAATTTTTGTGAATGGTGAGATATATGGATCCTGTTTCATTCTTCTGCATGTGGCTTTCCAATTTTCCCAATGCCATTTATTGAATAGGGCTTCTTTTCCCCAGTGAATGTTATTGTCTGCTTTGTCAAAGACCAGTTGGCTGTACATAGATGGTTTTATATCTGGATTTTCTGTTCTCTTCATTGGTCTACGTTTCTATTTTTGTGCCAATACCATGCTGTTTTGGTTACTATAGCCTTATAGTATAGTTTGAAGTCTGGTAATGTGATGCCTCCAGATTTGTTCTTTTTGCTTAAGATTGCTCTGGCTATTCAGTCATCACCATCTCTTGAAAACTCTTTCCCTCTTTGGATGCCACCTTTTAGCTAGAACTTCAAACCACACTTCCTCTTTGCTTGATGTCTCTAGCAGCTGCTTGCAGTTTCCCTCTCACCATCATCTGCTGCCATCCTCTAAGTAACTAAAGAAGAACAGCAAAACCTCCATGATGAAGTCTTCATCATACTGTTCATGTCAAAGATCCTTTCCTGGCATCACTTGTACCCCTAAAAATTCTTTAACCATCGTCAGTTACTGAAACAATATCCCAATAACACAGTAAAATATTTCACTATTTACCAAGCCAGTGTGACCCCCCCACCCCCAGGCTCCTAAGCTCTTCTGGAGGTTCCTAACACCATGTGTGACAGCGTTCTCTACAGACTCACAATGTGGCAGTACTGAATCTTCAGTGAGATTTTCCTAATTTCTTAACTCCCCTTCCTACTCTTGTTAGGATGTTTGCTTACTCCCAGAACTTCATCTTCATTACCTTCTTCTGTGAGTTTCAGTGATGTTTAGAAGGACTGCACAGCTGGGGACACCACACGTGAAGTAATGGAATTTGAAGCCAGTTCTGTCTGACTCCAATGTCACTCTTTCCCTCATTTCCACACCACTCCTTGTCTTGCTAATCTTTGAATCACCATATAGAGCCTAGCACATGGCCTACACAGAGCAAGCATTTAGCAGACACTTGTTGAATTGATATATAGTATAATACATTTTGAAAATAATAGCCGTCATAACTAAAGTAGCTTATTAAGCAAACATAAATCACAGATTTTAATGAGTACACAGCCATGACATTTTACTATTAGTAGCAAATTCTGTTCAATTAGCAACATCCATATATTAGCAAAGTCCAATTAGGAATTTGGCAAGATCTGACATGGAATCAGAACTGACAAGCTCTGATCTACATGCAGCGTTAACATTAGAAATCCCCAGAGTGAACAATATTTAAGATTTCAACTTCAAAGAACTACTAAGACATGAAATTTTGTCAAATCTAGTTATATTCTTTTAAGAGGATTTTTATGAAGTTTTGACTTTACACATGGTTACTATTATATTCTTCCAAATGTAAAGGGATACTGCATGCTCCTATAGTCCACATTTCTCTTGCAGTTATCAGTTTAACTGAAGAAGTAACTGGTGGGATGAAATCTTCTAACATTTCAAAGCTCTACAAGATACATCTAAAGACAAAAATTCAGAATCATCTGTTTTATACCAGGAATCAAATGCTGTTTATTCATGGGCTTTCTTTTCACTAGTGGGTTCTCTTTCACTGCAATTAGTTTACACTATTTTTTTAATGGACATGAATAGCAGCTGCTTGACTGAGGCCAATAAGTCACTCTATTCTGGGCAAATGTTTGTTTTGCTGCTGGTAATGTATGTGTGCTCCAGGAGGGCAGGTCTGTTCATTTGAGAGCTGTTTCCCAGTGCCTAGCACAGCATCTTGAACACAATAAATAATAATGAAATGTGGTTATTGAAGAGTTTTCTTTACTCTTATGAAAATCCATAACCTGCAGGTTGACTTACTTTTTTACTTGTCCAGTTTATATGAATTGTCTTCATATCCAGAATGGCTAGTATCCCCCTTTCTCTCTCAAAAGCATCCCGTCTGTCTATCTATCTATCTATCTATCTATCTATCTATCTATCTATCTAGTTTATATAATAAACTATACCGTCCCTCCAATTCTTTCAGATAATAAAATAAAAGGCCCATTTGTCAAGCTAATGAATTCAACAGACTAATTTCTTGACCATTTTTCACTGGCATCTTATAATTTCAGGTATCCCCAGGTAATGTCTATACACTATTTTAAAAATAATTTATCTAAGAATAATCTTTAATCATTTACTTATATGTTTTAGCCATTGTGGTTTCCTTGATTTAATATATAAAGTAGTTACTAAGTAAAATAAAGTCAGTTAAGCAGATATTATTCATCTTTTCCCCCCACAGGCTACATTTTCTAGAAGTTCACATAGACTTCGCAAAGTCTTTTTTAAGTACTTTTCTTGCCACCCTTATGGCAATTCTCAGATCTAAAATGTTGAATGGATGGGAGAATTCTCAGATAAAAAGTTTTTATGAGCACTGTAATAAAAAATAACAGGCTGAATTAAAAAGAAACAGACTGAAACTCAACACTGAGCATTAGGCTTTGTCTTTGGGTTTAAGTTCAAAGAAGAAAATTATGGATTCTTCAGTTGAGACAATATCCATAGGAGCATTCATATTTCTCCCTGAAGACATAGGAGAGAACTGTGGTGAATAAAAACTTCCAGAAAGCTTAGTTGTATAAGAATATTCTTATACCCACTTTGGCATATTTGAGCAAAGTTTTACACTTCAAAAACTTGAAAAATAATGTCTTTGAACCTTCTCTTCTTTAATATACAAACAATATTATTTCTGGCTTTTCCATCTTATCTGCACCTATAAAATGAAGGCAATGAGCCTTGTCTAAATGACAAATCACACTTCAATAAAAGCATTTTAGTCTTGTAAGAATAAAGCTATGAACACATCTCAAAACACATAGGTGCAAATAATAGGTTTGGGGGAGGATGGGGAGTGAGGGTGAGCTGACTGAGGATGAGGTCTGATATAATTCTTTTACTTTCTTCTTGCAAGTCTTTCCAAGAAAGTGCCAAGTCTTAATGAGCATCTCCAGCAATCCAGCATTCCTTTCTCCCGGAATGGGATACTGATTCACACTGATAGAACAGCAAAAGCTCACAGAGATCCCTCTATCAAGCATGTAAGACCGTTAGTAATTGCCAAGGTGCCATGTTCACCTTCCCCATACATAGTCCATATGTTAAGTTCTCAGATTCTGTTTGCATTTTTGCCACTGAATGATGGTTAACAGACAGAATCACTTTATAAACAAAAAGAAATATAATTTATAAAGTAGTTAAATGTATAACAAATCCACCCTCATCCTTTTTTTAAACAAATGTACCATAAGCATACTGGCATAGTCCAATGGAAAATAAGAAAATTCCAGTTACAGCAAAGACCTCTGCACATTGCAACTAGACCCAGGGCTACTGTGAGATGTGTGTGACAATGGCATCTTTGTTTGTTTCACACTAAGCAAAGGCAGTGTTCTAATACTGTTTCTAAATTCTTGACCATCATGGGTTCACTCCCCTTAGGCACTCCTTAACAACTATCCTAATAATTACATAAAGACAGAGAAAGTATTCCTCAGATGAAGAATTGTTCTAATTATTTACCTACTTCGTAGAGTGTACCTTTATTTTGACAGTCGTCTCTGTTTTATTTTTTAACAAATCTGGATAAAACCACAGTTAGCCAACATAAAGATACTTCATATTTATTGCCAGACCACAGATAAGACTATCATTTCTCCTGATGTCACTAACTCATTATATGGAATACAAGTTTAAATACTCTACTCACACACCTTTGAAAAGGACTTATCTATTATAGTTTGATCACAAATGTTGAACTTCTAGGTATGATAGAGCCTGCATTTAACGCTTATGCAAAGTCTAAAGAAAGCCTCAATACATGCATCCCACGTGCCATACTAGTTGTAATGCATCACAAATGAGTATCAGGTCTTTAAAGAAGTATTCTTAGGTAAAGAAAGTTAAGTGAGAGTTAAATTCCAACCTTTCAGTAATACTGAAGATGCCAGAAATAAAATGAGCACAAATTCCTAGTTAGGTCAAGAATTTGGTGATAAGTATTAAAATAAAATTTAAAAATCACAATCCTGGTGATATAATAATGAAAATCACACACTATTAATAATATACTCCTCGGGCTATTACGAATTCCCATTCCTTTTGGACAGCAATGTGGCATTATATTTCGAGAATGACATACAAGTTCTTGTTAATATTATCTCATATATAAAATAATTCAACAGAAGAAAAGTATCATATGCCCACAGAACAAGTCTTCATTCTATCCAATAGTGTCCATCATGAGCTGTGTTCTTTGGAAGACAAGTCCCATGGGATGCTAGTTGGTGTTACTTGAAAACAAAATGTTTGCGATCAAATGAGTATAGAAAATGCTGAGTTAGGGGTTGCTTTTCTGTATGACTCTCTCACTAGTGTGACCCTCTAGAAGGGGGAGGAAGTAGGCAGCATTTCGCAAACATATTTGACCATGAAACTCTTTCTTCATGGAATATCTCATGAGCCTGGTGTTTTCTAGAATATACTCATGGAAATATAGTGTGGGGAGCCCTACCGGATGTTTCTTCTCAAACACAAAGCCTTTGTTCCCTGTTACGTGACCTTCTGAATAACTCGAATGGAGAACACCAAATCTCACATTCACTGTGTACTTAGTTGTCTAGTTTTAACCCTGCTTGGTAAAAAACAGTAACACTGGCAGTCCTGCCAATGAGAACAGGTGACCTGGTCCTTATTAGAGATTCAAAAAACCACTAGGTAGAATAAAAAATATGTATATATAAACATACAGTGCTTTGCGTTCTTTTAAGCTCAGCAGGGTAAAGCTTATCCAAGGATCCTAGTCCTGAATGTAGCATTAATTAATTGCAGGGATCTAACCATACACTAAACCTCTACTTCCCTTATATTCTTCATCCAAGAAATGGGCCAATCCAGGTCCAATATGTGTTTGTGAGGTTAAATATGACTTCCCTGAAAGTTCTGGCAATGTTACTGTTGTGTGACTGACAGCCACCTAAGCCATGTGCACATAACAAGCTTGGATTAACTTGTAATCATAATTGAGGAAAAATGAAATGTGTAGTTTTGATCTGTTTTATTTTTGCCATTACTAAAATTAAGTAATAAAATTATGAAATATTATTGCCAGGACCAAAAAACAAAGCTGAAGAAAGCAAGCTATTGATAAGCTCCACAGTGCACAAAGCAAGAGGAGACGGCAACACGTTGCATAGATAATTGCTGCCGCTGTGATACACTTGGTGTACATTTATTCATTTATTCACTAGATGTTTATTGAGAACCTACTTTGTGCCAATCGCTATGCTAGGTGCTAGATAAAATGGTGAACAAATATGATCTCTGCCCTCCTGCAGCTTGTACTATTTCATCTATACAAGAAAAATTTTGAAATATACTTGAAGAGTGAATGTTAATCTTTATTTTTATAGCATTTTAAATAAATGAATAAAGCAGTATTATAGTCAGAGAGATTCTTTTAAAATTACTTATATAGATGAAGTAGTAAAGATTTATATATGCTAGACTCAAATCTAAAACCTAAAGACCTATGACTTGGAGGTGTTTTGTTGCATTAGAAGAAAATTTTTGGATGAGTGCAGCTGAAATTGTACCAAAAGCATAAAAACTAACGTCCAATAAGCTTTGGGGAGTTAAAACAATACTTTCTTTGCACCTTAATTAAAGTCAATAAAGAATCTTACTTTGTCAGTCCTGACAATCACCACCTTTCAATTCAACCATTTTAATTAAAATACCTAGCAACTTGGCAGAAGTTTTACCGATTAACTGAACTACCACTTAACTCTTTTAGAAACATCTATCGGATTCCAAATTAAGGTGCAGCAACAGCTGTAAATTCATTATATGCATAATGGGTAAATATTTTTATTCCCTCCACCCACAATCATATGTCTATGCTAAAATATCACGTATGAACAGTCTGGGCAACAGGAGAGGGTATTGGGAGGAGAGCGGCTGCAATTTCATTTTTTTAAGCTCCCCGTGGCGATAATCTTTAGTAGTGGAGGAAACAAAAACAATGAAAAGAAAGAATATTTTCCAACCTCTCTTGTGGATGCGCTTTTTAGCATTTTATTTTGTTAAGGGTACCTGGGATAGTGCGTAGCTCTCAACCTTCCCCGACCCCATGCACTCTCCCTCCTTGTGCTACATACAACAGATCCCATTTATAAATTTGTACCTCTGACCCTGTGTTAACTGTGTTTTCTTATTTTTTGTATTCTTGATGCTCTGGCATCTGAAGTCTTGCTGACTCAGGAGAAACTGCTCTTCCTGAGGCTATTTCCTAGAGATGGCAAAGCACCCTTTGGGAGCATGCCTTTCACAGGCAAGCCAATCAATCCAGCGCACATTGTCTAAACCACCTCCTCTATCAGTCTCTAACACTCCAGGAGGCAATATTCCTCTGCCCTGATCATTTCAGGGCCAGGTACCAGATAATTACAGATAGACCTTATACTGGAAAGCCTGCTGAAATCATTCAAACAAGCCAATCCTAAGCCTGCTTACCCTGCCTTGCCTTCCCCCCAGAAACCATAATAAAGGCTCCTGTCTGTGATTTCCCCTGCTCTGCTTCCCAGCCCACCCCCGTGGCTCCCATGGGACCCTGCAGGGCGTGGCATGCACTATCCTCTTGGGAACTGTGAATGACAAACACCTTCTCAATGGCAGCTGTCTCCTGATATGTTGGCCTCACCACACCTGAATAATAAATACGACGAACATGTTAAAATAGGCCCAGGTTTTTGTGAGTTCTACCCCTCCACATGAAATTACATACTTGCCACCTCATTCATGCACATCTCAAGCTTCACATGTCTCAAGCAGAACTTTTCATTTCCCCCAAATAACATCCCCCAGGCCAGTACAAAGCCTTGTGGTTCATCCAATTACTTGAGCCTGAAAACCACCCGATTTCGTTTTCCATAGATCTGCAAAAAAATTAGACGATATCCTCTCCTTGCTTGAAAACTTCTTGTGATACCCTCTGAGCTTTAAGTGGATCCACAGTCCTTAAGGACACAAACTGCTCTGAATGACTGGGCTTCCACTCAGTGCCTCCACTTTCCCTCTAGTTCAGTGGTTCCCAACCTTTTTGGCACCAGGGACCATTTTCATGGAAGACAATTTTTCCACAGACTGGGGAGGTGGGGGCGGGGATGGTTTCAGGATGATGGAAGTGCCTTACATTTGTTGTGCACTTTATTTCTATTCTTTTACATCTTAATATACAATGAAATAATTATACAACTCACCATAGGTTGGGGACCGTTGCTCCAGTTCATTTTGTTTCAGCCACACTGGGCTTCTCTCAGTTCTGAAGAAGTGAAGCTCTTTTCTACCTCAGACCTTTGCACAAAGGACCAGCATTGTTCCTTTGGAGCAGCACCCCTTCTCCCAGCTCTTTTCAGGATTAACTTTTTTCATTCATTAGGGCTCAGCCTGAAAACAGCTTAACTAGAGACTACTCTGGCCATGCTTTAGAAAGGTTAAGTCCACTGTACATTATCCATTTTTCCATTATCCCCTATCCACTTGTTTGTTTCATTTTTTTTAAACCACTCATCATGATTTATAACTATCTAAAAACTTACCTGTTTACTTGTCTACTATTTGTTTTTCCCATGAATATAAGTACCATGAAAGCAGGGATAACCTATGTTTTCTTCATTGCTCTAAATTCTGCACCTAGTATTGTACTTGATCTAAAATTGGCAGATACTGAGCAATGAATGAATGGATGATAAAGGAATGTGTGTGTAAGCGCTTTCCTTCGCGCATGCATTATTACTGGCTATGGTTTACAGAACATAGGCTGGGGATTATGTATAATTCCTCACAGTCCTAGCTAGTGTTTTATTCCTTTCTTTCTTTCCCTAAGAGGCATGTTTCAAAACAAATATGATGTACATTTAAAATTTTCCATTCCAAGACATATTTCCTTCCCCGCCCTGCAATATTCCTGGCTGTATGTATAGATCCTGTCATCCAGGTCTGTCTACCAAAGAACTTTCTGGTTCACAGATGAACATATGATCTTAGCTGGTACAGTTAAAGTAA
>RJWJ010027673.1:0-22021 GCA_004363605.1 Indri indri
TATCCCCTGTGCCAAACTTCTTTTGAGACTACCAGGAAAGGACAAGTGCAGGCAGGAGCCAGGCAGGGGCCACTCCACCCTGGGGGCCTCAGGCTCCACCCACTGGCTCTGCCAGGGTTACAGGGACTCTTGGGGCAAAAGGGGTGTCCAGCAACTGTGTGATGAGTGTCAGAGTGGGAGACCCTGAACTTGAGGTGGGCCCATCTCTGAGAAAGGGCCCAGAGGGTGGTGCCTGCTTCAGAGTCAGCCAAGGAGAATCCCTGGAGGGCAGGGTGAGCACACAGGACAGTCTCCAAAGGAAGAAAATGCAGCTTTTTTTTTTTTTTTTTTTGAGACAGGGTCGTGCTCTGTCACCCAGACTAGAGTACAGTGGTGTGATCATAGCTCACTGTAACCTCGAATTCCTGGGCTCAAGCGATCCTCCTGCCTCAGCCTCTTGAGTAGCTGGGACTACAAGTACACACCACCACCGCACCTGGCTAATTTTTAGATTTTTTGTAGAGATGTTGCCCAGGCTAGCCTTGAACTCCCAGCCTCAAGTGATCCTTTTGCCTGGGCCTCCAAAAGTGCTGAGATTACAGGCGTGAGCCGCTGTGCCTGGCCAAGAAAATGCAGCTTTAAAACATGTTCCCTCCCACTCCTGACTCTATACTACCCACGCCAACATTTTCGGTGGGGGAGGTGGAGGAACTCAGAGGGGAGAAACTGTCTCTTCGGGGGGAATGCCCCACGATCTTCAGGTTCTGTTTACATCCTTATGATCCATGTGCGATTAGAACAAAGTCGCCTTTGCAGGTGTTTTTCTCGCAGCCCCCAGGCCTGACAAGGACCTGGGGTGGGGGCTGGCAGCTGGGCACAGAGCTGGCGACGTAGGCCTCAGACGCCAGCCTCCTCCCTGATCCCTTACTGCTGTTTGTCTTCAGGCAAGTCACTTAACCACTCAGGGCCCCAGTGTCCTCATTTGCAAAGTGCTGCCGTAATAACATGTCTGGCACACAGGAAGCACTCAAGAAATGCTGGCTCTGACTGTAATCGCTTTGGCTATTTTCTGCTTGCTGTCGCCTGACACCTGTAAGTATGTTCATGCGTGTAGCTTTCCATAATTACGGTGGCTGTGTACAAACCGCGTTATATTTGGCGTCCCCCACGCATGAGGCTCTTGTATCCACGGAGCTCTCTCCCTTCCCACTTGTCACGTGGCCCCGCATCTCCATCCACTGGCTCCGTTGTTTCTGCCAGGCCAATCCCCTGTGGGGGGTGATTTTGGGTTGTTTCCAGTTTTTTCAGTTATAAATAGCACTGCTGTGCATATCTTTATTACAAATTCCTTCTTTCCTCTGAAACCCTGAATAACTGAGCCTACAGGGCATCCAGTACCCAGCGCGAACCGCCTTACAAAACCCTCCGTGCTTCCTGGCCTGTTCCACCTGTGCTGCGCCAGGCCCTGCAGATGGACACCAGGGCAGGAGGAACCCACGCGGTCCTCATTCTCAGATGCTCAGAGTGGCAGGGCGGCCTCAGCCCCGCCACTTCTGTGGCCCCAACAGTGAAAACGGGAATGCACGGATGCTTGACATCATTCAAGTTCACAAACATAGAACAAAACCAAACGAAAATTATAGGAAAAAAAACCCACCAGTGTTTCCTCACTTGCTACGCCCTTAAATTTAAAACGATCACCATGTGTACCTGGGGTGGAGCGAGGTGGTGGCCCTGGGGGACATCAGCAAAGCAGGGCCCTCGTGGTGGAGAAGCACAGTGGTTTCCTTTTTTGTTTACAAGTTTCATTTCCATAGTTTCCATAGTTTGTGATTTAAATTTCCTGTTGAGTGGATTTATTTGGCATTCCTTCAGTCATTCTTTTACATTTTATTGCAGTGATTCTTGTTTTTGTAGAATTTTTTTGTGATTTCTTTTTCTCCTAATACTTGATCTATTGCTAAGACTGTTCCATGTGACTAAAGTGTATTCTCCATGTGCAATATCAATAATGACATATATTTCATGTAATTTTTAATCATATTTACATAAAATGCACTGATTTTACAAGCACAGTTTGCTAAGCTTTTGACAAATGTATATACTTGTGTAACTACAAAAAAAAAAACGGAACATTTCTAACATCCCAGAAAATCCCCTTGAGCCCTTCCAAATCAATCCCAGCACCACCGACCCTCTGTGAGACAGCCACTTTGCTGGTTTCTATAACCATAGATTAGTTCTAGAATGTTGTAGAAATGGAATTATGCAGCGTGTATTCTTTGTGTCTGGCTTCTTTTGTTCAATTTTATGTCTGAGGGATTTGTCCATGTTGTTGAGTGTACCAGTAGTTATTCTTTTCTATTTATATACACCAATTTGTTTACCTATGTTCCTGCTCTATGGACGTTCGCGTCGCTTCCACTTTCAGCCACTGTGAATAGACCTACTACAAATGCCCTTGTAAGTTTCTTTCTTTCTTTTTCCCCTCGCGTATGTTTTTATTTCTTTTGGGTAAATACCTAAGAGGAATTGGCAGATCATAGGAAAGGTATTTGCTTAGCTTTATATAAAACAGCCAAACACTTCTTCAAAGTGGCTGTCCTGTATTTATGCATATTATCTTTATATTATAGTGTTTTCTGTCTGTCAACAATAATAAATCCTTGCAGCTATTAGATATTAGCACCTATCACAAAGTAGAACCGAGAAACTGCTGCCTTGTGCTCCATGGACTTTGGTTCCTTAGCAGTGATGGCCAGAGAATGAGTGGGGCACTGCGGGGACATAGTGGCAGAGACCACACTTGTCCCCAGCACCATTCTCCATTTCTTCAGCCATAGCCACCCCACACCCCTCCTCCCTTGCAGCTAGATGATGTCATGTGATTTGGCTGTCAGTGGGGCCCTGTGGCAGAAAGCTAACCGGTGCCCACTGTGCAGCCTCCCTTTCTCTATGCTGGGGACATGGATGTGATGGCTGGATCTCCATGTTAAAGCACCAGGAAGATGGCCAATTCCAGATGCAAGAGCAGAAAGCTGGAGGCAGCCTGGTCCCTGAGGGCTTCATGACCACCAAAGTGCCACCCCTGATACTTAGGGGGAAAGGAACGACATCTGCCTTGTGCCAGCCCCGCCTGGTGACCACAGGTCTGTGTCTGTGCTGGAAACTCCGGGCTCATAGCCAGTCCTCCCGCTTTAGCAGTGCCTTTGCACCTGCGGATGGAGGCCACACAGGATAGAATGGAATGGGCCTGAACACAGGGTCTCCTGACCCATGCTAGGAGGCATTTCCATGATGACAAGTCCCTGGTGTCCACTGTGCGGGGAGGAGGAGCCAGGAGCCAACCACTCCCTGGCCATCTGGGACCTGCTCCTGTCAGCCTAAGCACTCCTGGCTGATGGAGGTACCTGGGTTAGGGGCTGGCCTGGGACACTGCCCAGGCTTCTGGGGCCAGAGCTCAAGGCACCTCCAGGAGGATGGAGTCAGACAGGAAGGGTCCACCCTGCCTGGGGGCCAGGGAGGCCCAGGGGTACTCCAGGGACCCCTAGCCAGCCAGAGGCCTGGGAAGGGTGCTGGAAGGTGGCACTGAGCCCCAACCCGGGAGTGGGCTTAGCAGGGACTGCTGTCACTTCCCTCCCTTTGCCCAAGAGTGTGGTGTCCCCCAGACAGGTGGAAGTGCCTACCTTATGTTTGGATGCTTAGTGAGAAGGAAGTCTGGGGGGTTCCTGCTCTATGTCCTTAGGCGAGCTTTTGAGCCAGGCCTGTGGACCCTGCCCATGGCCCAGGGGCTTACTGGTTAGCTTCATCACTTTGCTTGTTAGTCATCAAGGTGGCTCAAAATCTCTGGGAGGACTCAGGTGCCAAACAGAATCTGTAGATGAACCATCAACAAAATGCCTTTGCCGCCTCTCTCTTCCCACCTTCTCCATTCCCCAAACACACCAGCTTGGTCCAGCCATTGAGCCTTGGTATGGCAGCCTCTTCTGCCAACACCTGTCCCCTTATCCTCTCAAGGCTAGCCTCTCTCTGTCATTCAGACGTCAGGTTAGACATCAGAAAGGCCTTCCATGGCCTCCACTCTGAAGTTGCCACCCTGACACTCTCTGGCAGATCACTTTGTTTTCAGTCTACGCACAGCAAACGTCTCTACTTGATGCTTTATGCTTTCTCATTTGCTTATTGTGTGTCTTGGGTGTCAGCTGCGGAGGCAGCGTCCTTGGCCATCTTGTTCCCTGATGAGACTTGGTGCCCAAGCAGAGCCAGGCACACAATCACTGGACAAAGTAGGCCAGTGGCCACCCTTGAGCAGAGCACAGTGGTTAAAGGCACTAGCTATGAAGTCAGGCAGATCCAGATGCCAGTGCCGGACTAGCTCTGCGACCTGTGGCCAGGTGGAGTCTGTCTATGTCTCGGTTTCCACATCTGTAAAAGGGAGGTAATGATAGTGTGGTCATGAGGTTTAGATGAAGTGGTGGATGTTGGACCTTAGAATGGTTTCTGGCATGTGGCGAGTGCATTGTAAATTGTAGCTATGGCCTTTATCACCACCACCACCACCACCGTCCTCATCACCACCATCATCATCATCACCAGCATTGTCATCATCACCATTACCACTATCACCCCCACCATCATCACTGCCACCATCACCACTGCCACCCATATGCCTGCCACAGTGTCCTGTATGGGCTGCCATGTCAAGGGCCAGACAATTGGGAATGGATGGACTAGGGTCTTTCTGCCCTAGGACACACAGCCTGCTCTCCCGGGCAGATGGCTGGGCCTGGGACAGGAGGTGCAGTGACATCGTCCCACATGACAGCAGCCCCTGGAGGCGAGGGGGATAGGGCAGGCATGGCTTTCTTTGGGAGAATGAGCCCCATGTGCAGCACTTTTGGCTCTGCAGATGTGATGCTTGTTGCCATGGTGACTGTCCTAACAATAACCTCCCAGAACTGATATTCCCCATACCCACCCCAGCTGCCACCTGGGAGGGATAGCCCTCCTCGCTTACGAAAGAGAGCTAGAAAGGACAAGTTGGGAGGTGGAGATGGCATAGGGGCAGGGTGGAAGAGGGCCCTTCCTGAAGGTTGGAAGTGAGAAGAGGAGGAGAGTCTGGGCCTTTTCGACCAGAGCCAAAGCCAGATGAGCAGGCTTCTGGGGCCTGGGACCAGAAAGTCATGACTGGAAGTCTTTCTCCCTTCTAACCTGTTCCCCCTGCCACGGAGGAGTACCCTGGGTCTCGAGCAGAGAGGGGCTGTTCTGAGTGGGCTGCGGGCCACCGTCTGGGCCCAGCCCTTCCCCACTGTCTGGTGCCCACTCACCTGCTCTTCCCGACCCCTCATAGCAGCTCCACCTCATGTTGCTAATGCTTCAGCCCAGAGGAGTAGAGTGGGGGGAGGTACGGGACACAGTGGGCCTCAAATTGCACCATTTAGTGACCCCGAATTCTTGTGTATCCCTTGTCTTAGACAGCCTCCCCATCTTTCAAAATGTGGCCTCACAAAAGACAACCCAGAGGGCTGCTGTGTTCCTGCCTGGGGCTACAGGAAATTGTGTGAGTGTGTGTGTGTTTTACGAATGTGTTTGTGTGTATGTGTGTGTTTGCATGTGTGTGTTTGAGCGTGTGAAAAGGCAAGGATTCTTTGTGGGGCTGTGGGGTGTGAGTCCCAGCCATTTCTTGGCGGTGTGACTGGGGGCAAGTTACCTTACCTCTCTGTCTCTCTGTTGTCCCATCTAGTTAAGTGGGGATAATGATAGTACATGCCTTGAGGATTGTTTGAGAATTACATGAGATGATACATGTAAAGGATATGTAAGCACAGTCAATGTCAGCTGTCATTAGAATGCCAACATCACTTTATCAGCTCTTGGACGTGCTAGTAGGAGTGTGTGTGACTTCACAGTAGTTTAGAAAGAGCCTGACTTACAGAGGGCTGCAATTTTGTTTTGTTTGTTTCGCTGATTATGTTCTATTGTCTGGTCCTACCTCTTCTTTCTGAGCTCAGAAAGGGAAGGTTGCAGGTACTCCCAGCAGGTGCCGGGAGAAGCTCCTGTAGCGTTAAACATAACCCCAAGAACAAACCTCAGACTGCATCTTCTAGTCCTTCTCCAGGCCCACCCCGGTCTGTCTGTTAGGATGGCCCAGGGCTCTCCATGTCCAACCCCAGCGCTAAGGCATGGACGCGGTCTCCCTTTCTGCTTAGGTCCTGCTGACGTCAAGGCCATGTTCCCTCTGCCTCCTCAGCAGGAGACTTCCCTGTGTGACCCAGCACTTGCCTTTAGCCTGAGTTTCTCATCCTCTAGCCGTCTCTTGGGTGCAAATGAGTCTGCAAATCACCCAGAACAAGGACTTGTTGCCACGGGGCTGATGAATCGCCCAAATGCCTGTGCAAACGCATCCTGGCCTGGGAGGGCCCTGGTGGCCCCCACTCCAGAATCCCTTCATTCTCGCCTTTATCCAGGCAACGTTTATTGTGGCTTCTGGAGCTAGCCCTGGGCTGGCCTTGGGGTGAGAGCGATGAGCAGGACAGGCCTAGAATCTGTCCTTGGGGAGCAGTAAGCAGGTCATGTCAGGGCAGCAGCATGACCCAAATCCAGAGCTGGAAACTCCCTCCTCAGAGCCTGCCCAGGATGGACCCCATCCGAGGAATGTGGGGGTGCTAGAGCCCGGTAGGTCTGAGGTCCTGGTTCTGGATGGCAGCCCAGGTGCCAACCCTCAGGGAAAGCTCTTTTATGGGAAACCGGGTCGGCCCTGCCTCCCTGCTCTCTCCTCCTTGGCCTTCTGGGCCACTTTCAAGAGACACTTGGAGTGGGTAGACCTTCTTCCTCTAGGCCAGAGCAAGGGGAAGGGAGGTGGACCAGGCCTGCGGAGGGGAAAATATGTCCCCCTACCTGGGCAGGGTGGCTATGAGCTCTCAGGACCCCAAAGCAGCTGACGGAGCAGTCCCGTTTCCCAGGCTCAAGGCTCACAAGCCTGGACTCCAAATGTTGCTTCCTGCGACCTCCATTTCAGACACCCAGTGACCAGTCTTTGGAGGACAGAGGGCTGGGACCCCGGGGAGGGAGCAGCTCCACTTGCTCACTCATCCTAGTGTCCCAGTGTGTACCCCATGCCTCCTGGGCAGCTCTGCCAAGCCAGGTGGACTGGACTGTGCCCTGTGTGGGGTGATGGAGACTGGACAGGAGGGATCTGGGGGTGTGAGACGTGGGTCTTGTGGAGAGTGGCATAGGAGCCCCTGGCCTCCCATGTGGGCCCGAGTCCCCTCCTGCTGTCAGGGTGAGGTGGGCCTTCAGGGGAGAGAGGAGGCTGGGTTCATTGTTAGTCCTCTGTGTGTGTACCAGCAGCGGGCAGCAAGTGAAGAGCTGGCTCAGGTGGCCTGCATGCGCAGGGCACGAGTGGGTGCAGGGGCGGGTTCTGGGTGCGGGTACAGGGCGCGGGTGCGGGTGTGTGCAGGGTGCGGGAGGGTACGGGCGTGGGCGCGTGTGCAGGTGCAGGTGCAGGTGCGGACGCGTTGAGGGTGCCGGGCACGGATGTGGGTGCGGGTGTGTGCCCACGGCGCGGGTGCGGGCGCAGGAGCGGCGTGTGCAGGGTGCGGATGAGGCGCGTGCAGGGGGCGGCGGGCGGGGCGGGCGCGGCGGCGGTGACAGCGGCGCCCGCGCCTCCCCGCGCGTAGGTGTGCGGCGCGCTCCTGGCGGGGACGGAGCGAGCAGATCTCGCGTGCGCTCGCCGCCCGGCGCAGCCCAGCCCGGCCCCCGCCCGGCGCCGCGAGCCGAGGTGTCTCCCGCGCCCGCGCCCGTGTCGCCGCCGTGCCCGCGAGCGGGAGCCGAAGTCGCCGCCGCCCGAGCGCAGCCGAGCGCACGCCGAGCCCCTCCGCCGCCGCCATGGCCACCACGGTGACCTGCACCCGCTTCACCGACGAGTACCAGCTCTACGAGGATATTGGCAAGTAAGAGCCGCGGCGCGCGCGGGCTGGGCCGGGGACCCGGGAGGGCCGGGACCTCAAGGAGCCGGGACCCTCCGCGCCGCTGCTCTGGGCGCACTGCGGCCCCGCGCGCCGCCGGCTCCTCCGGGCTCCGGGCCGAGCGCACGGCCCGCGCGGCCCGGACCCCCGAGCCCCAGGCCCGGGCCTGGCCGCCGGACCTCAGCGCGCGCAGCCTGCCCAGCCCTGCCCAGCGCTGCTGCCCGGCCGGGCCAGGGACTCCGGGCTCGCGACTCGGCGTGGCGGGGGCGGCAGCAGGTGTCCCCAGAGCGCCCGGCAGACGTGACGCATTTGGCGGCGGGGAGGTCAGAGAGGAGGGGCTCGCGGGGGCGGCCGCGGGGTCTGGAGCGCCGGGAGGGGTCGGCCGCGGCCCCAGAGGGTCGTCCCCGGCGTGGGCGCGCTGTCCCCACCCCCATTCGAGCGGCGGCGGCGGGGGTGCCGGGACCTGCTCCGCGCCTGCTCCTGCTCGTGGCCCCATCGGCGCGGGGGCTGCCGGCGTGGGAGCAGCCTCTGCCATGGGTCCCCGGGGAATCTGGGTTCTGGAGGATTTTCCCTCAGATTCTTCTGGAAACAGGAATTGGGGGGCAAAGGAGAGCGAGGTCAAGGAGCCTGGATCGGGTCATCGGGATGGGGATGAGGGGGTGAGATGAGAAGCCTGACTGGGCTCCTGGTTTCAGGGTCAGAGAGGTAGGTGGGTGCTGGATTTTGAAGAAGGTTATTGGGGGGGGCCCTACAGGGGAGGGCTTGGAAGGCTTGTTTCTAGTAAGGCCTCGCGGGGAACAGGTGCTGTGGCCCCTGGCCTCTGCTCGGCAGCGTGGGGCGAAGCCGGGCTTGGGGACCCCCGGATCCGCTTCGCCCCTGGAGTGAGAGACCAGGAAGCCTCTCAGGGGCCTTCTTTCTGGCCCGGGGTCTCCGCTCTGCGAATCGACCTGGCGGCACCTGGCGTCCCTTGGGGCTGCTTCAGAACTCCTGAATCTCCAGCCTGGCTGGGCCGGAGCCCCATCCTCCCCCTTCTGCTGGCTCCTCCTGATTCTCCCCATCCTCCCCCACCCTCCTCCATCCCTCCTGCGAGGTGGGGGCGCTGGCGAGATTTCCTCTTACACATCCTGCAGCGGATCCTTTTTTTCCTTTACTAAATAAGTGTCTGGTGAAACCTTGTGGTGGGCGAGGGACGCTGATCATTGATAATTGTGGAGTGCCGAGCTGGAGGAGTGTGGGGGTGTGTTCGTCCCCGCTTATCCCTGCACATGGGGAGGATCCGGGTGGGGGGGAGGGAGCGGAGTGGAGTGGACGGAGCCCATGCCAGGTGGCTCAGGGTAGGGGGGCAAGGCTGGCCCAGGGGACCTTTGGTGGGGGCTGGGTGGACCTGCAGAGCCCCCACAGGGCAGATACCTCTAGGGAGGGGACGGGCCCAATACCCCTTCATAGGGACTGTGTGTACCTCCTTGTGGGCTCTGGGGACACAGGCCTTGAAGACACTTCCAGGGGCTAGCTGGGGCTGTGAGGAAGGGGGTGAAGGGCTGGGAGTCCTCAGATAGTGGTGAGGTGTCCTCCTATGTGGACAGGAGGCTCAGGGCTGTGCCCCAGCAGGGGTGCCTGGCTCCGCAGTCCTCAGACCCTCAGATACACAGGCCTGTCCTGTTGTCCTCCAGAAGTGTGTCCTGGTTGCCTCAGGAGCAGGTGGGCAGCAGGTGATGCGCCTGGTTCTCCAAGGAAGAGGTCAGCAGTGGGAAGCCACTCCTTCCTAGGGGGCCTTCTTGTCATCTCTGCTCATGCCCAGGAACACATGGGCCTTTATGCCTTGAGGCCCTGGTCTCCTCCAAAGAAGCCTCTTTCAAGACCGTCCCATACGCCCCCAGTTTCCTCATGTGCAGCGAACTCTGGCGGTTCCCTGCCTCACTTTGGTGTGAGCCCGGCTGTGAGCAGGAGGGGCAGGATGGCCCCCAGCCCCAGCCTCCAGCTCCAGCAGTGACTGGTTTTCTCAGCTGTTGCCACCCACACTGGGGAATGGAGGTCTTTGGGGCTGCCTTCGGGGAGGCTGAGAAGGTGACACCCACGGCAGAGACCAGGTGAAGCTGAGACTGCTGGGCTCCTCCCCGCGAAGCAAGAGGATGAGTTGCCACCAGAAGGGAGCAAGTGTGGCCTTCCGGTGAAGGCACCAAGATCCATGCATGTGTGCAGTGAGCAGTGAAGCCTGGTGTCGAGGGAAGCACTGTGACCTGGCACGTGAGGGGTAGCATCCTAGCCAGGAGCAGTCCGCTCAGCCCAGCACACCTTTGTGGATACCTGCTAGACACCAGGCTCTGGAGGCTGCTAAGGGCCTGTCACTGCCCTGCTGGGTGGCCCTGGAGTAGGGAGAGGACTGAGTGCCCCAGGGTGCAGCTGTGCTGTGGATGGGACAGCTGAGAGGGTGGGGCAGGGCACCCAGGGGGGATGTCTGAGGCCAGGGCTGAGAGCTGTGGGAATTCAGCCAATTCGCAGGGCTGGGGTCTCTCGGGGTAGCCATGTTGGCTGGTTGTTGACAGTGCCTGCCTGGGGCACAGTTGGTGTTGCTTCCAGGCCCCAGGTGGACACGTCCAAGTTTATTTAAAGCTGCAGCCCCTGGTACCCAGTCAGGTGACGCTGAGCTCCCTGCCCAAAGGAAGGGCAGGCCTACAGCTGCTCATGTGTGTCTCGGCCACGGGCCATTCCCCTCCCCTGCCCCATCCCTTTTCTGCTGTCCCTGCTCCCAGATCTTCCCCAGGAGCCTGGGCAGCGGGGTCAGCTGTCAAAGAGGAGCCACTTTCTGGGGCCTGCCCAGCCCAGCTCCATGGGGTGTACCTTTCCTTGCCCAGCCTGGTGGCCCGTGTCCTGGGATGCAGAGCCACCTCGAGCCTGGGGGCCTGGGAGCAGGTACAGAGCACAGCAGGGATGCCCTCAGCCTGGCATGGACCAGCCAGCTGTGCAGTTTGAATTATTTTGTATTGGATCGGTTTTAAAAATCCAGAAAAATACCAGGAGTTATAAAACAAATACCAGTGTCTTCTCTACCCAGAATTGAAAACTGTTAATCTTTTGTCGTTTTGGCTTCAAGTCCTTTTTTAACTTATAAGAAGTAAAGCATTGCAAATAAATAACCCATTTTCCTTTACTGCATTTGCATTTTTCCTCCCAGGCTCTTTTTGGCACATTTACACGCACATATAAGTATCCATAACTAATGTATAGGATTCTTTTGTGTTTTCTGTTAAATTTATGTAAAAAACCTGGCACTTGTATTTTTCGCTCAACGTAGTCTTGTTGACTTGATCGCGGGCTGCTGCGCAGCGCTCTGTAGTGCGAACACCACGTCTACCTGCTCCGCTCCTGCTGCAAATCTAGGTTGTCTCCAGTGTCCGCTCTCCCCTGCACACCGAGCCCGCGCCATGTCCGTGTCCGCTGGTGCAGGTGTGAGGCTTTCTCTAGGGTGTATCCCTGGCAGTGGGGCTGCCCATGAGGGTCTGCGTGCCTTGTCTCAGCAGATGCCACCACACTCCCTGCCGTGCTCAGTACCCCCAGCAGGGATGGGGACCCCCACCCCTAGTGCTGCTGTCCCTAGGCATTGGCAGGTTGTGAATGTTGACAGTTTGTTGGGTGGGAAGAGGTCTACATTTCATACTCAGGTTTGTGAATCTTCTACTTTTTGGGAGTTGTTGTCACCTTTAAAATATGGACGATCTCTCTGAAAGAAAGCAGCTCCTATGAGGTTTTGGATATAGTTTCAGGGGTTCATGGACCCCTCCTTTCCTGGGGGAGATGGCACTTGGGCTCATGGTCTGCATTGTAACAACATCTAATATGTACATTACTTTAAACATTTGATTTTATTTGACTGAAGTTGTCCCGGAAGGCTCTTCTCCCCACCCCCATTTTACAGACAAAGAACCAAATTAAGGGAAGGTCCTGCAACTTACCCAAGCCCAGGCAGCAAGGGTGGCCCCTGAGCTCCAATCCAGGGCATCTCCCACCCCTCCCAGCTTGCCCCGAACCTCACATAGGCCCAGAACCAACTTTGATACGTCCTTGACTCCATCCAGTGGGACCCCAGTGGGCAGAGAGCAAGCTGTGTCTGGGGGCATCTGTGACCTGGCCACTGGCGGAGGCATCACTGTTAACTGGTGAATGCCTTCTGCCGAGATACTTACACGGAACCAGCGAATGGCCTGCTAGGTAGTTAATAGATAAACTTAGGAAATTCAGAGCAAATCAATTTTTGAGTCTCCAAGCTCTGAAGCTGGTTGCCAGGGAAGAGAGGAATTGGTGGAGGAGCTATCATTGTGTTTGCTTTCTCCCTCCCTGGAGCCACCAGGCACTTCCTGCCTCAGGGCCTTGGCCAAGCCAGCCCTCTCCCTCCTCGCAGCCCCCCTCTCCACCAGCTCACTCCCCGGCTGCTCAGCAGGCTGTCCCGGCGCCCAGCCCTGGTTCCCCATCTCCTTGCCGGCACTGCTGTCTTTCCCTCGCAGTCTGCCCCATCCGACACTCTGGGCAGCTTACCCACACAATAGCAGGGGGCCGGTCCCCTACCAAAGGCTGTGTCCCCAGCACCTGGCCTGAGGTGGGTGCTCCTACACCTGTGGGGAAGGGGTCGATCAGGTGGACCTCTGCCTGCTGGCCTGGCTCCAAGGAGGCCAACTTGAGTCCTCCTGGTCTTGATTCCTTAATGTAGGGTAGTTTAAAAAGTCGCACATGCTGAGGTTGCTGCCAAGATGTGCATTAAGGTGATGCTAGTTTAGTTACTATTTAATGGTATTTTTATACCATAACCTACTTTGCTAAGAGCTAAGAATATATCTGCATGCCTGCTACCCAGACTCTTTCTTTTCTGGTAACAGTTGCTAGCGCTTAAATGGTGCTTATTATATTAACATGCTCAATCTGTGAAATAGGTACTGTGATCATTGCAAGTTTACAGAAGAGGTAACTGAGGCATGGAGAAGCCCCCATCCCCTAGTGAAGGTCACACAGGGTCAGGGTTTGAATCCGTGTTCTGCTCTTCTCAGAAGCTCATGACCCTACTATATTCTGTGCTTTAAAAATGCTATTATTACTCCACCAGCTGACTCATGGCCAGCTTGTGGTCTACTCTGACCTGAGGATTTTGGGCACCTGTCCTTAGCCGGTTGCTTGCCGTGGAGTCTTGTGCCTTTCCAAACCAAGGGCACTACCCCTCGACTACCCCTTAGTTCCCCTTTGTGAGAATGTCATTTCCGTTTCTCGTCAGAGACAGCCAACACTCTGACCCCATTTGAGACAAGCAAGACTTGAAATTTTTATTAAATATATTAACAGGGCGATGTGGTCTTGTTGTAAAAAAAAAAACCAAGTAATACAGAAGTATGTGCAGTGAAATGCGAGTTGTTTTAACTCAAGCTCCCTCACTCCCCAGAAGTACCTGGACTCTTTATTTTAATGTCAGTGCGAGGATATGTGCGCGTGTGTGGACATATGTGCACGTCTACATACATATCGGATATGTATGATTTCAAAATACAGATGGGATCACCATATATGTGATTCCGCAATTTGTTTGCTTAACACTTTCATGACTACCCACATGTCAGTAAGTCTTTTCTTACGGCTAAGTGCCTGCCAGTTCTTAGCAGAGAGATGTGTGCATACATGTTGGCCACATTTTTTAAACCAAAAATTAGGACCCATCCTTTGACAAGCGTGACGGGGAATGATAGGACCCTATATCTGAAATCAGGGCCTGGAAAGTCCTTAGGGCGCGTTGGTTGTGAACGAAGGCTGTGTTTGTAGCACGGCCAGTTGTAGGGTCTGGACCCATGGGAGCAGGCGCAGGTAGACTCTGCAGAGCTCAAGGCTCGCAGGACTAAGGAGGTCCCTCCCAGGTCTCACTTGAAAGAACTAAAGGACATATTCTTGTCTTTCTTTTTTTCTTTCTGGGACTCCCCAAGAACAGAGGGGAGAGAGATATAATGTCTGGGTTTTCTTTCTTCTACTTAAAAAAAAATTCTGGCAAGGATAGTTCCCTCATTTTTGCTTAATTGGCCTTTGAAGTCTGTACTGAGCCACCCTAGAATTTAACAAGTATTTAAAGGAAAAGAAGTGGAGATAAATGCACAATGTCTGTGACCCTGGGGAGATGGCTCTCGTATCCCTGTGTTCCCTGATGCCACCTCCCTGGCCCAGGCAAGAGATTTGGCCTTTCTGGATATTTTAAATATATTTTCAAAAAATGTAACTCCCTCTCTCTTTCCCCACAAAAATGGAATCTGATTTGATTATTTTTAAAGTATCTTTTACAGATGCAACTCACTTTGTTAGTGTAGAAACATAAAAATGCATTATGTATCTACTTGGTTTTTAAAAAATTATCATATTGGCATATTACATGGAAATGTATATTTTATTCATATAAAAATCTGAATTTATTTAGAATAAAAACATCCTTTTATGTTAGAGGTGGTGTTACTAGCTGCCAAACTTTTGGGTGGCTTTTACCTCCTGGGTTAGAGGGTCACTTGTTCAGGGTTTAGCTCCTGGTGGACACAATTCTTTTTGTATTGACACAATGATCCTAAAATAACTAATGTTATGATTCTTCGTTAAGCCAGATACAAGCTCTTGTTGAATTCTAGAACAGATTGGCAATAGCGAGGCAGAGATTTAAGAAAATTTCATGGAAGGAAGCATGAAACCACACTGTTGCACAGGGCGTAATTTGAGAACCACAGCCTTGTTTCCCCACTTTGCCAGCAGCAAGTGAAGACTGGAGGGAAGGAGTGGCTCTCACCCTCACAGTGACATACGAAAGGTGTTGTGCCTCCTGCCGCAGTGCTCTCAGGTGCCACGCACATCCTGCTAGTGCCCGTTTCCAGCAAGGAGCTGAGGAGCAGCCCCTGCCTCTGGCACCTAATGCTGCATTCCAGTGTTGAGAACAATGCCCGGCACACAGTAGGTGTTCAGCAGTGGCTCAGTGACAGTCTGGGTCACTTAGTCCTTGCAGCTGTGACTGCTTCCCATAGCAGTGGCACACCCACCACATAAAAGATGAGGTCCTTGCTGGAGGGTTTGGGTGGTGCTGCAGGTGGGTCCCCAGGGTCTAATGATGCCCAGCCTGGGTGGCTGCCCATCTTGTCATCTGGTAAGACGCAGCCCCCAGGCCGTCAGCACTTATGTGCCTGCCGTGGAGCTTGACTCCAAGAGGTTTGCAACCTTTAGCCCATTTCTTTTTTTTTTTCTTTTTCTTTCTTTCTTCTTCTTCTTCTTCTTTTTTTTTTTTTTTTAAGACAGAGTCTCACTCTGGTGCCTTGGGTAGAATGCAGTGGCATCGTCGTAGCTCATAGCAACCTCAAATTCCTAGGCTCAAGTGATCCTCTTGCCTCTGCCTCCTGAGTAGCTGGGACTACGTAGCTGGGACTACAGCCTCGTGCTACCAAGCCCAGCTAATTTTTCTGTTTTTTATAGAGAAGTGGGTTGGGGGGGGTCTGTCTTGCTCTTGCTCAGGCTGGTCTTGAGCTCCTGAGCTCAAGCAATCCCCTGCCTTGGCCTCCCAGAGTGATAGGATTACAGGCCTGAGCCACTACCCAGCCAAGCCCATTTCTTAATAAAGTTCTTCATGTTATTTCCGTTCTTGTATATTGAGGTGCAGCCTGATTCTCAGTCTGTGGGGTTGATCCAGGCCATCTGTTAGGGGCTTTCTGGGCAAAGAGCACAGGTGTAGTTAGGAGCAGGACCTCCTGAGTAAGATGACCAGGACAGTTGTTCTTATGCCCGGCTGCACAGTGGAGGCCCCTGGGGAGTTCATACCTGCCGCAGCTAATCAGACACTCACTATAGGGGGGTGGGGTATCAGTTATTTTGAAAAGCTCCCAGGTGACTCCGATGGGCAACTGCAGATGTAGGCCCTGCAGGGGACTTTGCATCTGAGGCCAGACACTTGCCAAAGCCCACATCCCCTCTCACATCTCTTGGTTCTTTCAAAGCCTCACCTAGGCATGCATTTAGAATTTACCTTTGCTTTCTGATGTTACCCCCGCCTCTATCCATCTTGCCTATAGCAGCACTCTCCAGAAGAAATAACATATGGCTACTGAGGTGAGCCACGTATGTGATTTAGAATTTTCTAGTACTTAAAAAGAAAAGTAAAAAATGGAGAAAGGAACTTTAACAATATATTTATTTAACTACGTATCCAAAATATTATTTCAACATGTAATCAATACAAAACTTATTAAGCTATTTTGCATTCCTTTTTATATTAAATATTTATATTAAATATCTTTCAAACCTATTGTGTGTTTAATACTTACGGCGCATCTCAGTTTGGACCAGCCACATGCCAGATGCTTATTATCTAGATGGTGGCAGTGGCCACTGTATTGGACAATGCAGAGCCAGAGCTTCAAGGTCACCTTGGTTTTTTTTCCTTTCTATTTTTCTGGTTTCTTTTAAGGATAATAGTTACTGTCTGAGTGGTCTTGGTCTGTTCCTAATTTCTTTCGCTTTCCTGAAGACTTACTCATTTATTCAACAAGTCAGGTTGCACACTTAGCATTTGCCAGGCATTTTCTGGGTGCTTGGTAAACAGTAGTGAACAAAGCAGTCAAGGATGCCTGTCCGCGGAGAGCTTATAACTGGTGGGGAGTGGCAAATAATAAGCATAAAAGCTAAACAAATTATATGACATGATAGGGTAGAAAGTGATTAATACCTCTAGGAGTAATTAAGAAATCTCAGGAGTGCCAGTTAGGAGGAAGGTTGCAGTTATGTAAAGGGTGGTCAGGCCAAGAAAAAAGAGAGAAGATTCTCATGGCCGAAATCAGGAATGACAGAGGGGACATTACCACCAACCTTACAGAAATGAACAAGGAAATACTATGAACAATTATGTGCCCCCAAATTAGATAACCTGGATGAAATGGACAAACACTTAGAAAGACACATACTACTGAAACTGACTCAAGAAGAAACAGTAAATCTAACTAGACCTGTAACAAGTAGAGATTGAATTAATAATTTAAAAATTTCCCACAAGGAAAAGCCCAGGCTCAGGTAATGTTACCGGTAAATTCTACCAAACATTTAAAGGAGAATTAGTAAAAACTCTCCCAAAAACAGAAGAGGAAATTCTTCCTAATTCATTCTGTGAAGCCAGTGATACCCTGATACCAAAACCAGACAAAGAAAACTACGTAAGATAGTACATACTAGTATCCCTTATGAATATATGTGCAACATCCTCAACAAAATAATAATAAAACAAACCTAGCAACATATAAAAAGGATTATACATTATGAACAAGTACGACTGATCCCAAGGATGAAAGGTTGGTTTAACATACAGAAATCAATCATGTGATACACCAAGTTGATAGAATAAACAGAGAAACTGTATGATCATCTCAATAAATGAAGAAAAAGCATTTGAAAAAAGCCAAAAACTCTTTCGTAATAAAAACACTCAACAAACTAGGAGTAGAAAGGAACTTCCTCAACTTAATAGAAGACATTTATGAAAAACACAGAGCTAACACCATATTTAATAGTGAAAGACTGAAAGTGTTCTTCCTAAGATCATAAACAAGACAAGAATGTCTGCTCTCTCCATTTCTATTCAACATGGTACAGGAGGTTCTAGCCAGGGCAATTAGGCAAGAAAAAGAAATAAAAGGCACCAGATTAAAAAGGAATAGTTATAGCTACCTCTCTCTTCAGAGGACATGATCTTGTATGTATATAGAAAATCCTAAGGAATCCACTAAACAGTTAAAACTATATCCATTGTATTTCATTATACTAACAATGTTCAATATCAAAATAAACTTAGAGGAAAAATTCCATTTACAATAGCATATAAAAGAATAATAATAAATTTAACAAAAGAAGTGCAAGACTTGTACAGTGAAAGCTACATATCACTGTTGAGAAATTAAAGAAGACCTAAGTTAATGGAAACACATCCCATGTTCATGGATTGGAAGACTTAATATTGTTAAGATGGCAGTATATTCCAAACTGACCTACAGATTCAATGTAATACTTATAAAAATTCCAGCTGTCTTTTTTTGCAAAAATTGACAAGCTGGTGCTAAAATTCACATGGAAATACAAGGGACGTAGAAACCCAAGACAATCTTGGAAAAGAAGGGCAAAGTTGGGGGACTCACATGTCCTGATTTCAAAACTGTCAATAACTACACAGCTACAGGAATCAAGACAATGTGATATTGGCAAAAGGATAAACACATAGATCAGTGGAATAGGATTGAGAGTCGAGGATAAATTCATACATCTGAAGTCAGTTGACTTTTGACAAGGATGCCAAGAAGATTCAGAGGAGAAAGAATGACTGTCCATTCAACAAACAGACACCTGGTTATCCATGTGCAAAAGGATGGAGCTGGACCCTGCTTGACACCATATGCAAAAATTATCTAAATGACTCATAGACCTGCGTGTAGGAGCTAAAACCATAAAACTCTTAGAAGAAAATATTGGAGTAAATCTTTGTGATTTTGGGTTAGGCAATGGATTTTCAGATACAACACCAAAAGAAAAATAGTTTTAATGTTGGACTTCATCAACATTAAAAACTTCTGTGCTTCAAAGGACACCATCAAGAAAGTGAAATAGAATAGCCCATAGAATGGGGAAAAATATTTGCAAATCATATATCTGATAAGGAATTTGTATTCGGAGTATCTTTAGAATTCTACTACTTAACAGTAAAAAGAAATAATGCAATTTAAAAGTGGGCAAAGGACTTGACTAGACATTTCTTCAAAGTAGATATACAAATGGCCAACGGCACATGAAAAGACGCTTAGCATCATTAGTCATTATGGGAATGCAAATCAAAACCACAATGAGATACCACTTCACTCCTACTAGGGTGGCTGTTATCCAAAAGACAGATAATAACAAGCGTTGGTGAGGATGTGAAGTTGGAACTCTCATTCATTGCCGGTGAGAATGTCAAGTGACACAGCCACTATGGAAAATACTTGGGCAGTTCCTCAAAATGTTCCATTCCTAGGTATATATCCAAGAGATACAAAAACGTATGTCCACAGAAAAACTTGCTCATAGCAGCACTCTCCATAGTAGCCAAAAAGTAGAAACAACCCAAATGCCCATCAGCTGTGAGTGGATAGAGAGAATGTGTTGTATCCATACAATGGCATATTATTCAGGCATAAAAAGAAACGAAATACTAATAAGCACTGACATATGCTACAATGTGGATGAACCTTAAACATCATGCACAGGGAAAGAAGCCAGTCACAAAGGCCACATGTGGTATGATTCCATGTATATGAAATGTCCAGAAAAGGCCAATCTGTAAGTCAGAAACAGGAGCCAAGGGTGTGGTGGAGGGAGGGGATGGGATATGACTGCTAGTGGGTAGAAGTTTGTTTTTGAAGTGATGAAAATGTTGTAAACTTAGATCGTGGTAATGGATGTACAACTCTGTGAACATATTTAAAATCACTGAATTATACACACTAAATGGGTGAATCGTTTGGTATAAGAAATATATCTCAATGAAGATGTTAAATAAATAAAACCTACTTAGAAAAAAACCACTCTCACATCTGGATCTCAATGTTCAAATTGCCGAGAGGTGAGCTTAGAAGTTAAAATGACTGCCGACGTCCAGCTCGCGGCTGGTGGCCTCCCCTAATCGTCAGGAGCCAGGCAGCCGTGAGGCTTTGGCCAGGCCACCTCCTTTGAACCAGCCTCTGCTGCGAAGTGTCTCCACAAACGAAAAACAGTGAGAAGCAGTGTTGTCACTAGAACACCTGACTTGTGCCTGATGACAGTGTCTCTAAACTTAGCCAGTCCTCTGGGCCTTTGCCTGATGTGAGCTCAGGCCTGAGGCACTGGCAGAGCGGTGGGCGGTGGGGGTGGTCAAGCTTCCGCTGGCCCAAGAAGGTCCAGGGAGCTGCACGCTTCTCACAAGCGGGGCCTGGGGCGGGCTCTAACCTGGAGATCAGAGGGCCCATGGCACATTGGGTGACCCCCACCCCTGGCCCTCCCAGAGACCAGTACTGGGAGGGGTGCTGTTTGCATCACTTTGCTTCTGGGGCTGCGTTTCTGAGGGTTCCCCTGGGATTAGGGACCCAGTATGTGCTTTGGCTTCCAAACTCTGCCCCCATGGCCCTGCCCCACATGCCGGGCCTTGCCCCACATTCTGGAGCTCCATTTTGCTCCTTTCCTGAGTGGCCCTTGGGACTGTCCCAAGATTCCAGGCCCAGCCTTTGTAGTGAGGATGGGGCTGCAGCCACCCGGTTACTCCAGTGTGAGGTGGGCCTCAGGGCTCCCCTCTGTCTGTGCCCTCTTTCCTTCCTCAGAGGGGGTCCGGACCCCTCAAGCCTGGGTGGGGGTCCTCGTAGCAGCAGTGTGACCTTCACTGCAGTGTGGGACTTCTGGGGCACAGAAGTGGTTGCCCTGAAAGGCAGCCCAAGGACTGGGGAGGCATGACAGAGTGTGTGAGTGCTGGCCTGTGGCTCAGGCCACCAGCCTGGTGTAGGGGGGAATGGGGAGACTGGGTGGGCTGCTGGAACCCCAGGAGCCAGCGGTTAGGGAGAAAGGGGTGGTTGCAAGGCTGCTGTGGAGGATGTGCAGCTGGCCCCCAGGGTCCTGCTCTCTTTCCTGAAATTAACGTGGCCGAGCTTGTGCGCTGCCTCCTGCAGAAATGGGGACCCCTGGCCATCTTGGGCCACAGCCAGCCCCCCCATCCTTTTGCCACACCAGCCCCCGGGGACTGATGGAGAACACCCCACCCAGTCTGAAAGCTCTGACAAAATCAAAGATTTTGGTGCTTTTTACAATTCCTTTGCGCACCTGAGACCAAGTTCACTTTATCCTTACATTTTTATTTTCCGATTGACGATCACAGACTCTCCCTTTAACCAATTGCCCACGTGACAGACAGCCCAGGACGGCCTGTCTTGTGGGAGGGGTGTTAATCTCTCTTTCTCCCTCCGTTTCTGTCTGTCTTTTCCTCTCTCCGTTTTTCCCACTTCAGGTTTACACTTGTTTTCCTCCTTCTTCTGCTTCCTGGTCTCCGCCAGCTCTTCCCAGCATCCTCATGGTGGCCTCCGGGACCTCTCTTCACTGCAAGGGGCCCCTCCAGGAAGGGCCTGGGGCTGCTGCTCCCCTCACTTAAAGGACCCATAGGGTGTCTCTTGATGCCCTCTGTTCAGGCAACTGTCCTACTCCTGCCTTCCCAGGTCCCCGGTGCCCTGTCCCCAGCTCTGAAGGACATTCTGGGGCTTCGTAGCCCTCTGATGAGCGTCACAGGCACTTCTGGGTCTCTGGCTCCCCACTGAAGGACAGACGGGTTATTTCCTTTCCTGTGGGCTGAGGAAAAGAGCCGTCATTCTAAATTCCAGTCACCTCTGCTTTCTGGCCCCGTGGACAGGGGCTCTGGAGGGGGAACCAGAGCACGGCCTCACCTGTGACTTCTGTGCTGTTTTGGCGGTGTCACTGTCACAGGGTGCTTGTGGGGGTTCTTCCCAGCCTTGGCCACCCATGGGGCTGCAGTCTCAGTTGAAGCCCCTATCCCAGGTCTGGCCTGCCTCGATGCTCCCCGGCTTGGTCGGGGCTGCCCCAGGCCACAGCCAGCAGGGAGCAGACATTGGAACATGGGCTCAGTTTCCCCTCTGGGCAGTGGGGCACAGTGAGGTGGTGAAGGACAGTCTCCAGCAGGTGTGACTCTATGGTGAAGGTGGGTGCCTCACTCGGATCCTGCTGTGTGACCTTGGGCAGGGTGAAGGTCACCTCTGGGAGCTTCATCGTGAGAGTCAGTCTGCAGTGCAGGAAGCCATCACGCGGCCACCCTTCCCTGTCCACGGTGGGGGGAGGGCAGAGCCAGTGACACGGCCCGTCCCCTTGTCCCCTCTTCTGGCAGGGCAGGCCCAAAGGCTTCCTGGTTTCCCGCTGCTGTGCCTGGGGCCTGGCGCCAGGGAGGTGGGGGCCTGGGTGAGGGATGGCACAGCTTGGACCCAGAGCCCGGCTGGGTGCTTACAGGGCAGGACAGCCCCTCAAGGTGCCAGGTGGGAGATGCC
>RJWJ010027674.1:0-21990 GCA_004363605.1 Indri indri
ATGAAATGGGACTGTAACTGCCCCTGTTGGAAGGGCAACTTCTTCAATGTTTATCCACAAGAACTAAAATTCTTTTTCAAATATTCTCCTATTAAATTGTCAGCTCAGAATGGTGCCACCCTCAGGGAAAGCTTGATGATCCATCACCTCCAGCTAATACTTTCATATGTTTTTTGCCACACGCACCATCTCAACTTCCTAAAATAAAACTCTAAAAGCACATTTAAATAGAGTACAGCAAAGCTAGTATTATGAGTTATAAAATTGTTTTCGCATATGTGTAAAATATAAACATATATCACCCATTAACCTCTTAGCTATGAAGAGTAAAATGGTAGGTTTTGGGAGAAGCGTGTCATATAAACCAAAGTAAAGCTAAAACTCCGAGAATAATGGAGTGATCTAAGAGTTTCTAAGGGGCCATGGGACCTGCCCATTCATAGTAAAATAATTATAGTTATTTTACTATATAATAATTATAGTGTATTAATTACCTGTGGTGGCTGTAACAAATTATCATAAATTTGGTAGGTTTTTAAGAAGGGCAGAAATTTATTTTCTCATAGTTCTGGAGACCCAAAGTTCAAAGTCGGTTTCACTGATCCAAAATCCGGGTGAGACAGGGCTGCTCTCCCTCCTGTTGCTCTAAGGGTGAATCTTTTCCTTGCCTCTTTCAGCTTCTGGTGGCTGCTGGCTTTCCTTGGTTTATGGCCGCATCATTCCAATCTCTGCCTCTGTGGTCACATTGTCTCCTCCTTTCCTGTCTGTAATTTCCCTCTGCTTCCTTCTTATAAGGATATATGTGATTGCATTTAGGACACACCCAGATAGTCCAAGATAATCTCCTCATCTCAAGATCCTTAACTTAGTCACATTTATAAATACCCTTTTCCTATATCAGGTAATAATTTACACGTTTCGTATATTAGGGCCCCATGTCCTTGGGGACCTTTATTCAACCTATCACATACAGAAAAATAGTCAAATAAAGCAGTTTGTGGATTTAACATTGTTTGTACTGATGATTAGCCCTATTTGTCCACAGACATCTTACTACAAGAACAGTGACCTCCCTGCCTTCAGTTAGTCCTCTCCTCCCCTAGCCAAGAACTCTCCACTCTACATCCAGGGTAGTATTTCTAAAATATTTATTTTCCATGGCTCTCCTCTGTCTAAAGGAAAATAACATGCCAGCCTGTTATTATGACATATGGGTATCAACTCCTAGCCCCGACTCTTTCTTCTTAGGCCTCATCCTGTGTCACTGCATCACTTGTCTCACTAAACCGACCTTTGCTCTTTCAAACTTGGTTTTCCCTCTGCCTGCCATGCCCTTTCCCTTCTTCACTTATGGAACTCCTTGTCTTCTTTTAAGACTCGATATAAATATCACCTCCTGTGTACAGCACTTCCTCAAGGCAGAGTCTGATGTCCTTGCCTCCAAGTTCCCATGGTAACTTGTGAAGAGTTTACCTTATAATCTATCACATTTAATTATAAAGATCTGTTTAATGTCTATTATCTGATGTCAGTGTATAAGCATCTTCTTTGTGTTGGGAACATTCCAAATTTTTTTTTCTAGCTATTTTGAAATATACTATAAATTCTTGTCAACTATAGCTTCTCTACTGTGTTATCAAACACTAGAACTTATTCTTTCTTTCTAACTGTATTTTTATACCCATTAACTGACCTTTATTCATCCCCTCTTCCCCTAACCTTCCTGGCCTCTGGTAACCACCATTCTACACATTCCATGAGATCAACTTTCTTTATCTTCCACATATGGGTGAGAACATGTACTATTTGTCTTTCTGTGCCTGACTTCTTTCACTGAACATATAAGATGATGTCCTCCAGGCTCATCCATGTTGCTGCAAATGACAGGATTTCATTCTGTTTTGTGGCTGAAAAGTATAATTATATATATATATATCTCCCACATTTTCTTTATCCATTCATCTGCTGATGGACACTTTGGTTGATTCCATATCTTGGCTATTGTGACTAGTGCTGCAATAAACATGGGGGTTCAGGTATCTCTTCTTCAATATACTAACTTCCTTTCTTTTGAATATTTACCCAGCAGTAGGATTGCTTGGTCATATAGTAGTTCTATTTTTAGTTTTTTGAGGAAGCTCCATACTGTTTTCCATAGTTGCTGTACTAATTAACATTCCCACCAACAATGTACTAGCATTCTCCTTTCTCTGTGTCCTCACCAGCATCTGTTATTTTCTATCTTTTTGACAATAGCCATCCAAAGAGGTATAAGATGATATCATTGTGATTTTTCAATTTCAAAATTAAGGGAGTACAAATGTTTTTGTTACATGAATACCTTTTATAATGCTTGAGAAAGGGCTTTTAGTGTTCCTATCACCTGAATTTTTTTTTCTTTTTTTTTTTATTTCAGCATATTATGGGGGTACAGATGTTTAGGTTACGTATGTTGCCCTTACTCCCCCTCCCCCCCGAGTCCGAGTTTCAAGCATGTCCATCTCTTGGATGGTGCGCATTGCACTCTTTGTGTATGCATATACCCGTCCCTTCCTCCCCCTCCCCCTGCCCAACATCCAATAGATGTTATTCTTATATGTACACTTATGTGTTGATCAGTTAATACCAATTCGATGGTGAGTACATGTGGTGCTTGTTTTTCCATTCTTGGGATACTTCACTTAGCAGAATGTGTTCCAGCTCTATCCAGGAAAATACAAGAGGTGCTATATCACCATTGTTTCTTAAAGCTGAATAGTACTCCATGGTATATACATACCACATTTTATTAATCCACTCATGTATTGATGGACACTTGGGTTGTTTCCACATCTTTGCAATTGTGAATGTGCTGCTATAAACATTCGGGTGCAGGTATCACCTGAATTTTGATTTGCATTTCCCTGATGATTAGTCAATAGACATTTCTCAAAAGAAAATGTACAAATGGCCAACAGGTATATGAAACAATGCTTAACATCACTAGTTAGAATTTTAGACAGTACTGAAAATCATTCATGAGAAACAGACATGGTTGAAGTGCTACTGTTGGTACCACTTTCCTACACCCCAGTCCTAGTAATCAGAGTAGAAGTGTATAAAAGACAACCAAAATTTTTCTATTTTATCTTTATTCTTACAGGTAAAAATTATATATAGCAACAGGAGCATAAAACATTTCCATATATCCCTTTACAATATCTAGTGTGAAGAAAAGAATACAAAGCAGCCCAGGAAACATTTCAAAGGTGTTGTCAAGGTTTTTTGTATTATTTTATGGAAAAATACCATGGGGTACTAGCTTAACTGGTCACCTCCTCCACCCTGGTAGGAGGCTGAAGAGTAAGTTTCAAAGAGTACACCAATGGCCCTCTCAAACAGAAAGCAGGGGTTTAGTCTAAAAGCTGGTATACTATTCAAGGAAAAAAGGGACTCTCTTCTAAAATCCATAACCTTGGCCCAATCCATGTCATTTACTACTCAGTGCCCATATACCTTCAGTAAAACATTAGGGCTTTATACACTTACCCAACTATTTGAAGAGCAAAACTGTGGCCACAAATATACTTATAAAGATCATGGCTCTATTGGTCAGAAACTGCATTTCCAGAGTTAGATAGGATAGGAAGCAAGGGTTTCATTTGAGGTTACCCAATGAGGATATTCTAGTATAAAATTCTTCTTAAATACTTATTAAACATCGAAATGCCTGAAAACATGGAATATGCATCTAAGAGTCCCAGAGAAGAGGGCAAACTGGCTTACACTCAGACATTTCCAGGCAGAAGTACACCAAGGCAGTCTACAGATCTTGAAGGCCAAGGACAAGAAGCCACAAGCTTCTCTGACATCAGCAACTACCAGAAAAACAGGACTCTAGGCTAGGATGACAAGGAGCTTATTCCTTCCTGGGGGGCTATATATTGGGAAGAGATCACAGGTTATCCTTTCTGAACTCCTTCCTCTGCCCCAGATCTCTAAGAGAACTCATTAGAGAGCCAGCATAAGAGGTAAGCCTCATGAGACTGCAGGGGCCCCAATTATCCAAAATGCATCTCCTCACTTGCTTGCCAAGGCCTAAAATTCCTTTGACATGGTAAAACCTTGTAGGCCACAAATGGAGCTGAATGACTTACAATTTGAATTCCTCATTGAAGCAGCAAAGGAGCTAAACTGTGTGATCAGCTGCTAAAATCATCAGGGTTCAGCGCCCTCATTGAACCCTTTGTTGTTCTAATAGCGGAGGGGTGAGAAAACAGCAGGAAGACATCGGTGGAGAAAAGGATACAAGAAGAGGAAACTATGGATGATAAAGACTTTTAATTATTCCTATTTACTCCTTCTAGGTAGGACAAACAGAAATTGCACAGAATTTTTTGTCTTGGCTGGGGCAAAGATAATTGTACATTGATCTCCTTTGCATGTTTTATAAAGTATTGAGTATTTTTTAGTGTAAGTGGAAGGAAAATAAAACAATATCCCAAAGGTTTACTCTGGCCTTGGGGTAAAAAGCCATGCCTGAAAAATTTATTTAGTTCTAGTTAAAGAAAAACCATCATTTCAAACTTCCATTAGTTCTTGGAGTTGCTAAAGATATAGGCCTGACATAAATGGCCCCTGTTTGTAAATATTCATTATTGGGTCTTTTTGTTTATGAAAAAGTAGGTATAGAGTGGAGCAAACCTTGAAAGAATTAACATGGTTTATCTTAAAAATGGAAAGGGATTTGGGAGGGTTGGGGTGGCATCCAGGGGAAAGACTAAGAGAAGGGCAGGAGGAAATCAGACCTAAACAAAAAGGTTTTGTTTCTTTGTTTCTACCTCCTCCCCTAAGAGGATCTATTGAATGAAGCATTTCTATTCTTTCATACATTGGTAGGTTAAAGAAGCCACATAGAGAAATCCAGTGGGCCAATGTTCAGGACAGTTGCAAGCTCTAATTTGATTTCAGTGAATGCACAAGCTTGGCTTTCCTCTCACATTAATCAGACGTGCATTCTTCCCTCTCTGTTCTTCTCATTTTTCTTTCCTCTCTTTTGTAATTAATCTATCCACTGGATCAGTCAACAAATATGTATGAAGCACCTATTATGTGACAGTTACTTGGCTAGGTACTGGGTCTACGTATTTGAAGTTCAAAATCTAATGGAGGTCAAGGAAGCAAACTTTCTGAAAGGCACTGGGAAATTCGCATTTCGTTAATATGCATTACCTAACCTTAAAGGTGAATAGCCTTTGATCGAGAAACCACATTTAACAAGAAATAAGACCGAAGTAAGTAATAAGACAAAGAAATTCAATAAAGCATTTTTGTAATGGTTGAAAATAGAAAAACCTTAAAAGTTGAATAATAGAGGGTTGGTTATATTATGAAGCTATTAAATCATATAAATCAGTAATATTTAACTACATGGAGATATTTTTATATCACATTAAGTGGAGAAAACAAGTTACAATACCATAAACATGATGTAATCCATAATGAATATATAAATACAAAAAAAGAGAAGCAAAATAATCGGAAGACTACATACAAAAATGCCATCAGGGTTATCTTTGAGTAAAATTATAAGAAATATTTGTATATTTTCTACTGTATTTTGTATTTTCCTAAACTTTTTAAAACAAATATGTAGTACTTTTAAAAATCACTTTAAAAAGTGATTCTATGTCAAATGATTTCATTCTTTGATGTTATTAAACTGAGTCTTCCTTTTTCTTTTTTTTTCTCATTAGTGGACTATCTAACAGGTGCTAACAGCATCTTTAGGTGATCTGAAGTCTGTATGCAGACCCCAAATCAATAAAAGTAGTGTGAATGCTGGGAAAGAGTAAGATGTGTTGTCAGGATATAGTTGGGCTCCACTGTCTAATGAATGATTATTCTTCTGAGGAATGGATTGTAGGATAATAAAGGTGCCCACCTAGCAGAATTCTTGAGATGATTTATTTAGACAATTACATAAAATGCATATGAAATCATAAAATGTCATATTGATATTATCAATATTACTCTTCAATCATTAAATAAGGACAAATGAACAAAATTAGACAATAAAAAAGAATGGATGATATTCATCTGATCTCTGGGTTTGAAACCCTATCTAAGCATTATGTGAAATCAGAAATTCATGATTGAAAATATGTATAACAGATATTATAGAAAGTCTTTACTACAAAAGGACTTAAAATCAATAAAACTTGAACACTTCAATAGAGAAATGGGCAGAATTTTGTCATTCTCATTTTTAAGGCAGTTTATAAAGGAATAAATGGGAATGATAAATGAAAAATTATTTCAAAATCACTAATAATATAAATGAAAATTTTCTTACCAGATTGTTAATGTTTTACAGGATAACACCCACTGTTGATAAGAATTTTTCTTAAAAATATCTGTTATTTCTTTATAGTTTTCAGGATTTATGCAATTAAGCATTTATTATTTTTATAATCGGAAAATATTTCTTAAAATAGAACATACAATTTAAATACAATGCAGTTATGCATATTCTATGTAAAATAAAATTCTGAAAATGTTTATATATACTACTCTATTTTGTCACGCAGCCAATAATATTAAAAATGAATTGGGAAACATGCTTTAAGAAACCTATGGAAAATTCACATGTAAAACTAAAAATACTTTTATAAATCAAATTGTAATAATTACCACTTCATCTATATTTTCACAAAAGGATTGTAAAGATATGTATGTGTGTTCTTAGTGGTACAAATAAATATCATGTATGATTGCATTTTCACATATTGTCTTTCCCAAGAATAAAGTTCACTGTGGTTACAGTTATTCATCTGGACTCCTTTTGCTATTATAGATGCCTGTCCAAGTCATTAAAATATAAATCAGTCTTTCAAGGTCTTTGTTTGAAAATTCATTCAGCCATGTGCACTGCAAAATGCTTCTTTCCATCCTAAATTATTTGGAAAAGTACTATCCCAAGAATTATTGATCACAACACTAGACATTTTCTGATTGCCTATCAATTAGCTACTATACTTTAGTCCTTAAATACACTGGACTATTTCACAAAGTCAAATCTCTTATAAGGAAAGTTTGCTTTTTTATTCTTTCTTTTACATTTAAACATACAGAAAGCTTACATATCCTAAACGTCATTCTTAAAAGCCCCTTTGGGAGAAACTGTCTCGAAAGAGAACCAGTACCCAGGTTGTTTTCCTTATTTTTTTTCCCATAATGATATTTATGATTTTCTAAAGCTATCAAGCTGATGTCTACAATAGCTATCTTGTTTCTCCAAACAACAGACCAAGCAGTGGCAGGTAAGCTCTCCACTCTGCCTCCTGCCAGCATGTTCCTGCCCTCACCAAAGGCACAGCGCTCTCCGCCTGTCATTCCTTGATTTCCTGGCTGAAACTGCTTACCAGGATGCCAATTAGTGCCAATATGGCTGTGGATGAACAGGCACACAGAGACTAACAGCTTGGAACAGGCAGAAAAAGCCAATGATTTGTTTTTAGGCATACAGTCTAGAAGTACAGCACTGAAGCAGATTTTCTATCCAAAATTAGCATTTTAGTCTGCTTAAAACATCTCTAAATTGAAATGATTTCTCATCACAATAACATAAAACAATATACCCCCAAACACATTAATCTATTGTACTGTCAACATTGTCATCATTTCCACTATCAGCAGCAGCAGCATTGCTAGTATTGATAAGTAGTACCAGGCTTTGGGCTAGGCATTTTCATAGACCACATTTATATACATATGTATATAAAAATAGAGTGTGTGGGCACAAAAAAGGCAAATTAAAAATGTTTAATTGAATTATCTCATTTATCATTACAAATTCCTTGTAAGGTATGTATTAATAAATTCATTTTACAACTGAGAAACATGAGGCACACAGTGATTAAGGAATCTGTCCAAGATCATGACTTTTATGTGGTTGAATTCAGTATTAAAGTTACGGATATATTAAATATCTCTCCAGACTTTAATTTTCTTGTGGTCTCTTTGTGTGCCTATTCCATCTATGTCCTCCACAGTACCATTACACTTTGTATATAGCAGGTGCTCAATATAAGTTAAATGTCATCAAATTTATATGCACAAATGATCATCGTTATTAGTCATCAGGGCAGTGATACCACCTCGCACCTTCTGGGTTGGCTATAATTAAAAAGATAGACAATAACAAGTTTTGGAGAGTATATAGAGAAATTGCAAGCCTTACACAATGCTGGTGGTAATGTGAAATGATGCAGCTGCAGTTCCTCAAATTGTTAAACGTACAATTACCAGACAACTCAGTGACTCTACTCCTAATGAAATGGAATTCTATCCAGGAGGAATGAAAACAAATGTCCACACAAAAGCTGTATGTGAATTTTTATAGCAGTATTATTCAAAATAGCCAAAAAGTGGAATTAACCCAAATGTTCTTCACTTAATGACTACATAAACAAAATGAGATATATCCACATAATGGATTATTATTCGGCCATAAAAAATGAAGTACTGATACATGCTACTACATAGATAAACCTAGAAAACACTATGCTAAGTGAAAGAAGGCAGGCAGAAGAGGTAATAGTGTATGGTTACATTTATATGAAATATCCAGAATAGACAACCCTATAGAGATAAATAACCCATTAAAAGTGAGCAAAGGATTTAGTGGGAGAAAATATTTGCAAACTATCCATCCAACAAGGGATTAATATCCAGAATATATAAGGAACTCAAACAACTCAATATCAAAAAAACAATCTGAAAGATGTTTTTCAAAAGAAGATATTTAAATGGGCAATAAGCACATTAAAAATGCTCAATAGTGTTAGTCATTAGGAAAATGCTAATGAAACCATTATATCTGTTCACTTACACTAGTATGACAATAATAAAAAAAGACAAGTGTTTGGTTAGGATATGGAGAAATTGGATTCTTCATACACTGGTGGGAAATTAAAATGGGACAGCCACTTTTAAAATCAGTTTTCACAGTTCCTCAAAAGGTTAGACATAGAGTTAGCATATCACCCAGCAAATCCACTTGTGTGTATATACCCAAGAGAATTGAAAACATATGTCCACAAAACAAAACTTGTACAAAAATTGTTCAGAGCATTATTCATAACCGACAAAAGAGTGGAAACAACCCAAATACACATCAATTGATTAATAAACAAACTGCAGTATACTCATACAATAGAATATTTTCATCCATAGAAAGGAAGTACAGATACATGCTATAACATGGATAAACTTTGAAAACATTATGCTAAGTGACAGAAGCCATGCACAAAAGGTGCACATATCGTATGATTCTATCTATCTGAAATTTCCAGAATAGACAAATCCAAAGTCAGAAAGTAGATTAGTAATTCCAGGGTTTTGGAAGAAGAGGGGAATGGGGAGTGATTGCTAACGGGTACAGGGTTTCATTTTGGAGTGATCAAATATTCAGTGATTAGTAGTAACTCCAAATATACTAAAAACCACACAATTGTATGCTTTATAAGGACGAACATTATTGTATGTGAAATATCTTAATTTTTGAAACAATGAATAGATTGCAAAAAAATGATTCTGTGAAGTCTCACATCAGTTGTCTAAAGCCAAACTTTTTGTGCTTTCCATGGTTAGAATGTCCTTAATCTATGAACATAGCAATATATACTTTAAAATGGAGACAAGAACCAATTTAGAAATTAATGTCAAATGTTTTTCTGCTCTCTGAAATATGACGAAATGAATCCAAAGCTTCTCATTTTGAATCATATCTGTTCTCCTTGGAAGAATAACATTTAAGCCTTTTCAATCTTACAACTCCTTTAAAAAATGGTAAAACTTTCCTTACTGGATTTTGTAATGGAATAGAATCCTGAGAACATCTACTGATAAAGGCTAACAAAGGGCAAACAGATAACCGACTCACAAAAATATAATAATTTGTCCTGAATTAGCATTTCACAAATTTATTCCTCAGATATGTTGTTAAAAATGTTCCTTAAGAAAAGGATTCCATTGTCAAATATATTTGGAAAGAACTATTTATCCTTTTTATTGAAGATACAGGATGCATGGTAAAGACCTGGGGAATTCTGCTGTAGTCTGTTAAATTTTTAATCCTAAAGTTTTCTAAACATACTTGATCAAGAAACTCTATTCCAGACTCTCCTAAACATCTTCTACTACTTAATTTGCACAGAATACGCTCAGGGAAACATTGATTGAGCAATTAATACATTTTAGAAATAACACAGTTCCCTGATAACATGTAGACATGATCCTTAAGACCATTTTTAAATTATTGATGCCTTGCCATCAGAATGGCTACAATAAGCCCAGTGAGGATACTTGCATCTGGAACTATAAAAGTAGAAAGCAAGAGAATCACGTGAGGAAAAGGCCAGGGTAGGCTCGGGGGCTAAGAAGAAACATGTTGCATTTTATCAGCCCTTTTTATTCAAGACTTCATTCCCCTAAGAGTTTTCTAATAGAAAGTAGAGATTTTATTAGAAACCTTGTGAAGACTATAGCTGAAGGTAGAAAACACTCATTTCTCACTCCAGGAATAATACCCCCAAAATGGAACTTTAGGAGTATATCAAGAAACTAACAACCTACTTTTGGAAATCCTGAAGGGAATAGTGACTTAAGGTCCAATATGTCTTTTTCTATCCCATCTTCCACCAATCTTCAGGAAGAAAAGCTCCAAAACCGGCATCCAGATATCTTGACTATTACACCAGGGCAAAGATTTCCATAAGGCCAGTGGGCCCCAACCCATCTTCCAAAGCATAGAACCACCTTCAGCTGAATTTGTGAGAACAGGCAATTAACATTGGTTAGTAGGAAACAATGACCATCAGATGATCTCTATTCTGATAGATGAAGCAAAGAATGGCCTGACTTTCAGAAAGCTAGGGAAACTAGTTTTATAAATTCTGATCTCATTGGTCCTCTGTTTGACCAGCTAAGCCAAATTTTACTCAGGACCCAACAAGGATTACCTTGTTTGGTGTTTAAAAAGAGTATTCAACATATGTCATTGATTCTTCTGTTTTGAAATCTTTTGAATGAGATAAACGTAACCTTGTCTAAATTCTTAGTTTATCTTTTTTGTTGTTGGTGTATGTTTGTTTGTTTTTTTGAAACAGAGTCTTGCTCTGTCACCTGGACTAGAGTGTAGTGGTGTCATCATAGCTCACTGCAACTCAAACTCCGGGGCTCAAGCAATCCTCCGGCCTTAGCCTCCTGAGTAGCTGGGACTACAGGAAAGCACCACCATGCCCAATTAATTTTTTAATTTTATTTTTTCTGTAGAGATGGGGTCTCGCTATGTTGCTCAGACTGGTCTTGAACTCCTGGCCTCAAGCTATCCTCCAGCCTCAGTCTCCTAGAGTGCTGGGATTACAGGCATGAGCCATTATGCCCAGCCTGTTTATCTTTGTAAAAAATAAGAAAAATATAATGTAAGGAAAGATCTTTTGCTTTAACAAACCATTTAATAGAACACCACCACCACCACTGAAAAAGCCCATATGCATGCCAATATTTTATCTGCATGTGTGGCAGAACAAAATACATTCCCTTGTTTTACAGTTTAGAACAGCAGTTATTATCATTATCAATGATGTTACCAATCATTATATCTTTGAATGAATTTAAGCATGTTATTATTCTTAGAGATATATTTTAAATAAATTCAAATTATTGTTCCCTTTCTCAGTGATTCTCATATTTAACAATTCAGTTAAGAATATTGTTCCTGCTCAAGGAATTTCAGGCCTCTGTGAGGTAAGGGATGCATATTACTGTGATGAAGAAGTAGGTCTTTCTTCCTAGTGTTTCATTAATCACAGCAGGTAAGTAGCTGCCACTTGTGTACAAATCTAGCTCTGAAAATGACACATAACAATAGCCTTTTAAAGTTGAATTTCCAGTTGAAAAAAAAAAGTGTAATTTTGCGTTGTCTGTCATTATCTTCCTTTGGTGGTGGGGAACAGGTGATAGCGGTTTAAAGAAAACGTGTCCTCAACTTACAATGGTTCAATTTAGGATTTTTTACTTTAAGATGGTGCAAAATGAATACACATTCAATAAGAAAAAGAGGAAAAAAACGTACTTTGAATTTTGATGTGGTACGATATTCTCTCATGATGCTGGGCAGCAGCATCCAGCTGCAGCTGCCAGTCAGCCACATGATCATGAGGGTAAACAACCAATACTCTACAGTGTACAGTATTGCCAGATGATTTTGCCCAGATGTAGGTTACTGTCAGTCTTCTGAGCACATTTAAGTAGGCTAGGCTAAGCTGTGATGTTTGGTAGGTTAGGTGTATTAAATGCATTTCAACTTACAGTATTTTCAGCTTATGATGGCTTTGTTGGGGTGGCCCCATCATCAGTCCAGGAACAACTGTGTTTTTTTGTAAGAGATGGCCACCAAAACAGGAATTGGCTTTGTTTAACATATTCTCCAAGAGGTGCCACTTACTACCAGATCTGCTTTATCTGAGCAGCAGAAGAGCACCTACCAATACGAGTTAGGTCCATCCAGTGCAGATATTTCTCCTTAACAATACCTGCATAGGGTCTAAACTCAAGACATTATAAAGTTATAACTGAACCCACATTGTGGAATAAACACTATGCTGTTCAATGTAGTCAGTACCGAAATTCTGTAAGTGCCATGACCTTAGAACAACAGCAGTCTCTGCTAGTGGCTTTTTCAAAATAGCTTTTGGAGGTGCAGTAAGATGAATTTTATAACTTCTGTTACTTTAGAGAGGGAAAGAAACGTCTTATTTGGAGGACTCTGCTCCCAGAAGCTCTTACTGCTCTGTTTCCTGTTTTGCACTATCAACCACTGAAATTAAAATGGATTGACTATATTTTATGTGTAATTGTACCACTATACAATTCTATCATAGTCCTTACTGTCTATCTCTTCCACTAGAGTATGATTCCTGAGGGAAAGGATTGTTTCTTATTTATTTCAATATGCCTAATGTCAAGCACAGTGCCTGGCACATAGTAGATGCCCAATAAATATTTCTTGAATGAATGGATGAATTAAATATGGTCATTATGTACAGACATTTTCAACCTCTCCCTCCAGTAAGTTAAATCAGAGCTAGTTAATGTTAATGATAATGAAGTATGAAAGCCATGCCAGGCAGGATTTTTATATGTAATTAACAGATCACCAACCAAAAGACATTGCAGATATTTTTTTATGGAAGACAACATCAATATGAAACCAATATTCTATATTAGAAACTATTCGGCAGAGCTCAAGTAGGCTGAATAATAGCCCCCAAAGATGTCTGTTCCTGATCCATGAAACCTGTCAATATAAACTGTTCCTTTATATGGCAAAAGGGACTTTGTGATTAAGGTCATAGATGTTCAGATGCACAGATTAGCCCGGATTATCCAGGTGAGACTAATCTAATCACATGAGTCCTTAACAGCAGAGAACTTTTCCCAGTTGTGTTTATATAGAGAGTGATATGATGATGGAAGCTGGATCGGAGAGATGTTATATTGCTGGCTTTGAAAATGGAGAGAGGGAGCCACGAGCCAAGAAATGTAGACAGCCTCTAGATGCCTTCTAGAGCCTTCAGAAGGAGCACTACCATGCTAACACCTTGAGTTAGCCCAGTGAGACCCATGTTGGATTTCTAACATATAGAACTATGAAATAATAAAGGTATGTTGTTTTAAGCCATTAAGTTTGTATTAATTTTTTACATCATTGATAGGAAACTAATATAAGAGCAAAGTCAATTGTCATGTTAAAAAGTTTCTGGTATACTCAAATTGCCAAGTTTAATTTTCCATTATTGAACACTTGTTAACTATTAGGCAAAAATGACCATTAACCCTTCATAGGCCAAACTAGAATATGCCTTAATGGCAGCAATGTTCAATACAATACTTTATAAGCACCCTGTTTATCTTCAACAACATCCATTCATAGAGTATTGTGACTCTGACTGCTACACTCCATTATTCAGCAGGCTGGAAGTAGAATCCCTCCAACTGATCTTGCTAACACTGGTATTTGCAAACCCCTCTGTAAGATCCTCTAGAACAGGGGCTATAATGAGAATTGGTAAGAGATGAGACCATATTGTTTACATGTAAATAAATACTTTGCTATTTTATTTTTCAGCTTTATTGAGGTGTAAAAGACAAAAATTATATATACTCAAGGTGTGGAGTATGATGTTTTGATATACATATACACAGTAAAATGATTACAATCAAGCTAGTTAACATATCCATTACCTTACATAGTCACCTATTTTTGATGAGAATACTTAAGATATATTCTCTTAGCAAATTTCAAGCATACAATACACTATTATTAACTAGATTTTCTAGCTGTACAATAGGTTTCCAGAACTTACTCATCATATAACCTAAAATTTGTACCATTTGACCTTCATTTTTCCATTTCCCTCACCACTTGACCCCTTGTAACAACCTTTCTACTCTCTATGAGTTTCACTTTTTTAGATTCCACATATAGGTGAGATCATGCAGTACTTGTCTGGACATATACATAGCTATATTTAAAGTAAAGGGTTAGAAAAAGACATACCACAAAAACAATATCCAAAAGATAGTTGATGTGGCTGTATTAATAATGGATAAGGTAGACTTTAAGGCAAAACTTAATACTAATTATAAAGAGGAAACTTCATAATGATAAAAGGATGGATTTAACAGGAAAATATAACAACCCTAAATATATGTGTACTAATAATATAGCTTCAAACTATATCAAAGTTGATAGAAATAAAATAAAATATACACTAATTCACAATTATAGTTGAAGATTTTTTAAGATGACACATTATAACTGTACATATGAAGTGAGTTCATTTTTAAAAGTATTTTATGGTAGACAAATTTGGGGGCTGAAAAAGCATTATTGGCCAGATATTTTTTTTTTCCTTTTTATAGAGGAATCTCTCTGAGCTGAAAGTGAATGGGCCCTCTCCTTTTATCCTGGGGAACTAGATTGGCTATGTGGCCCTCTAAGATCATCACCAACAATTTCTCAAATGAGAGCACTGATATGAAAGCACTTTGAAACTATAAATTGCTATGTAAATATAAGGGATTATTATTACTGCCAACCTCCTTCAATCTATTCACTTTCTTCTTCAAAGCTCTAGCCACATCTAGCATCCTCATTAATAAGGACAATATCAACTTATACTTCCAAAGCTATTTTAAGCTTCCAGTGTTCCCTTCCCTGCATCATCTCATTCTGTTCTCACAAGAAACATCTGATGTAGAAGGCTTAGGTTTTATTAACCCCATGTATAGAGAAGGGCACTGAGGTTAAAATTAGGTGACTACAACTCAGTGACTATACTAAAAACCACTGAATTGTACTTTAAATGGGTAGATTGTATGGTATATGAATCATATCTTAATAAATTTGTTATATAAAGATCATTATTGCCTACAAATCAAAAAATCAGTGACTAGTTCAGGGTCTCATAAGCAGTTACTTTCAGAGATGGATCTTGCTGGCAATGATGGAGACTAAGGAAGTAGAAGAAACATCAAAGCAGAACAGTGAATATTAAACCACTAAATGTCAGATCACAAAACATGATCATTCCAACTCCTTCTCAAAACTGAGTTTTCCTCATCTAACCCCTCTGCAGAAGCTTTTAAGTTTCTTCACGCCTTGATCAACTCTTCAGGCACGATGTTAAGCCTGAACTTAGAGGTGAAGGCTGTCAACAGATGCAGCTCTGCAAAGCAGGTCAGACAGAAGAAGTGATGATAAAGCAGAATTGCCAATGTTCTTTTCCAATGGACTGCGTTTAATGACATTTGTTCTGTTTGTATAACATATAATGTCCAAAATAAAGGTGGATATTTAAAGTTTATTTACTTTCCTGTACAAATTAGATACTTCTACAAAACAAAGAAGCTTTATCAGCAGAATATGCTATATAATAATTTCCATTCCAACTTTTAACAGAAAAAAAGAGCAGTCTCCTCCAAAGTTACAAAACAGCAAAAAAGCAACAAAACCTATAGCTTGGAATAAGCATCATTCTTCATTTTTTCCATTAGGAAAAAAATATGCATCTTCTTATGAAACAAATATTACTGATATTTTCTAGGCAGAATTGCATATTACTCCCCATACCCATAAATGATCTATACAGATTTTATTTCCACATAATTCCCAGTGTGCACCTGATCTATGAGATGACATTTCTTTGTGAATATTTAAGCTAATGTCTGCTTTAGTATCCTGTACAGAATCAAACAAAACTTTTCCACTCAACTTTAGTCGAGTATTATGTATTTGCTTATTAACATTCCCTTGGAAAAATGGGTCATCTATTTTAAAGAGATTATTTGGTATGTGTATAAATGAAGGCCCCTAAAATGCTTTGGGGGATTTTATTCTCAAAGAACACATTTCAAAGAAGCTTTACATTTACTCAGACTATAGAAAGCTATGCCAGCTTGAAAATGAAAATATCATCTCACTAATTACGTCCTTTCATTATTAGAATAAAGTTCTGTTTGATGTACTGGGACTGTTTCAGTAAATGATAAGTTCAAATGTCTTTCTGGGAAGATGAAGGGCATTTAGTACACTCCATTGTCCCCAGACTTATGTCACCCAGAAAAAAAGATGTGACAACCTGCTACTATGGGAAACCTTTTACAAGTGTCATTATTTTGTTTCATAATTTTACCATTACTGAAACTTTTTGTTGCATTTGCATTGCCTATAATAATGGTGTGTTTTGTAATGTGGGTAACTGACCCCAAATTCCTAGACACATACAACCTGCCAAGATAGAACCAGGAAGAAATCCAAAAGCTGAATAAACACATAACAATAATAAGATAGAAGCAATAATAAAAAGTTTCTCATCAAAGAAAAGCCCAAGAACACATGGCTTCACTGCTGAATTTTACCAAACAACATAGAAGAACTAATACCAATCCTACTTAAATTATTTCAAAAAACTCAAGAAGGATGGAATACTCCCAACTAATTCTATGAGGACTGTATTACCCTGATACCAAAACCAGACAAAGAAACAACAAAAAATGAAAACAACTGGCCAATATCTCTGATGAACAAAGATGCAAAAATTCTTAACAAATTACTAGCAAACTGAATTTGACAACATATTAAAAATATCATTCATCATGATCAAGTGGGATTCATCCTAGGGATGCGAGGATGGCTCAATATATGCAAATCAATCAATGTGGTATATCATATCAATGGGCAAATCCATATGATAACTTCCATTGATGCAGAAAAAGTATACAATAAAATTCAGCATGACTTCATGATAAAAAAAAAACCCCCCAAACTGGGTATATAAGGAACTTACTTGAACATGATAAAAGCCATATAGGACCCACTCACAGCAAGTATCATACTAAATGGAGAAAAACTGACAGCCTTCACTCTAAGATCCAGAACAAGACAAGGATGCCTACTTTCACCACTGTTATTTGACATAGTACTGGAAGTTCCACCTAGAGGAATCAGACAAGAGAAAGAAACAAATGGCATCAAAATTGGAAAGAAAGAAGTAAAATTATCTTTATTTGCAGATGGTAAGATCTTATATCTAGAGAAACCTAAAGACTCCACAAAAAACTTTCAGAACTGATACACAAATTCAGTAAAGTTGCAGGATATGAAATCAATATACAAAAATCAGGAGCATTTCTGTATGCCAACAGTAAACAATCTGAAAAGGAAACCAAGAAAGAAATCCCACTTATAACACCCACAAATAAAATACCTAGGAATAAACTTAACAAAAGAAATGAAAGATCTCTACAATCAAAACTATACTCAATCAGAAATTAAAAAGGAGAGGTCACTACAGACATCACAGAAATACAAAGCATTATCTTTGAATACTATAAAAATCTATACACCCGAAAACTACAGAATGTGGAGGAAATGGACAAATTCTTGGAAACACATAACCTCCTTTTAGCTCTATCAGGAGGAAATAGAATTCCTGAACAGACCACTGTCAAGCACAGAATTTGGAGCAGCAATTAAAAATCTTCCAAAAAAGATAATAAGTCCTGGACCATATGGGTTCACATCTGAATTTTACCAAACCTACAAAGAAGAACTCATACGTATACTGCAGAAACTATTCAACAATATTGAGAAGGATGGTATCTTCACTAACTCATTTTATGAAGCCAATATCACCTTGATACCAAAGCCAGGAAAGGACAAAACCAAACAAAAAAAACTACAGACCAATATCCCTCATGAATATAGATGCAAAAATCCTCAATAAAATATTAGCAAATTGAATCCAACAGCACATAAAAAAAAAATCATCATGACCAGGTGGGCTTTATTCCAGAGATGCAAAGCTGGTTCAACATATGCAAATCTATACATGCAATTCACCACATAAATAAAAGCAAGAACAAAGACCACATGTTTCTCTCAATAGATGCAGACAAAGCATTTGACAAAATCTAGCACACTTTCATGATTAAAAACTCTTAACCAAGTAGGCATAGATGGGCCATTCCTTAAAATTATTAAGGCCATATATGATAAACCCACAGCCAATATCATACTGAATGGGGGAAAATTGAAAGCATTCCCCACTTAGAACTGGAACCAGACAAGGTTGCCCACTATCTCCACTTCTAGTCAACATAGCACTGGAAGTCCTTGCCAGAGCAATCAGACAAGGGAGGGGAATTAAGGGTGTCCAAATGGGGGCAGAAGTGGTAAAACTCTCACTGTTTGTAACGATATGCTATTATATCTGGAAAATTCCAAGGATTCAACCAAGAGACTCCTGGAATTGATAAATGAATTCATTAAAGTCTCAGGATACAAAATTAACGCACACAAATCAGTGGCATTCATACACACCAATAACAATCAAGCCAAAAATCAAATAAAAAATGCGACACCTTTCATAATAGCATCAAAGAAAATTAAATATTTAGGAATATATTTAATGAAGGAGGTGAGAGACATGTATAGGGAGAACTACAAAACACTGAAAAAAGAAATTGTAGAAGATGTAAACAGATGGAAATCCCTACCACGCTCATGCATTGGTAGAATCAATGTTGTTAAAATGTCCATCCTACCTAAAGTGATCTATAGAATCAATGCAATCCCTATCAAAATACCACCATAATTCTTTACAGATTTAGAAAAAATAATTCTATGCTTCATCTGGAACCAGAGAAGACCTTGTATAGCAAACGAATTTTAAGCAAAAGGAACAAATTGGGAGGCATCAGTCTGCCAGAATACAAACTTTATTACAAGACTAGAGTAACCAAAACAGCATAGTAAAGGCATAAGAAGAGAGATATAGACCTTTGAAATAGGAGGTAAATCCCAGATATAAAACCATCCCCATATTGTCGTCTAATCTTTGACAAAGCAGACAAAAATATACATTGGGGAAAAGAATCTCTATTCAATAAGTGGTGCTGGCAAAAGTAGATATCCATATGAAGAAGACTGAACCTGGATCCCCACCTCTCTCCTCTCACGAAAATCAACTCACGATGGATAACGGACTTAAGCCTAAGGCATGAAACCTTAAGAATTCTGGAAGAAAATGTCAGGAAGACTCTTTCAGATATCAGCCTAAGCAAAGAGTTTGTAAAGAAGACCCCTAAAGCAATCACAGCAGCAACAAAAATAAACAAATGGGACCTGATCAAGTTAAAAAGCTTCTGCACAGCCAAGGAAACCATCATTTGAGCAAACAGACAACCTACAGAATGGGAGAAAATATTTGCTTTCTACACATCCGATAAAGGGCTGATAACAAGAATCTACATAGAACTTAAGAAAATCAACAAGAAAAATAAAATGACCCAATCAGTAAATGGGAAAAGGACATGAACAGAAACTTTTCAAAAGAAGACAGACTAATGGCCAGCAAACATATAAAAAAAGTGCTCAACATCTCTAATCATTAGGGAAATGCAAATCAAAACTACAATGAGATATCACTTAACTCCAGTGAGAATGGCCCTTATCAAAAAGTCCCAAAATAACAAATGCTGGCATGGATGTGGATAGATTGGAACATTCTTATACTGCTGGTGCGACGGCAAATTATTATAACCCCTGTGGAAAGTAATTTGAAGATGCCTCAAAGAGCTAAAAATAGAAATACTATTTGGGCCAGCAATCCCACTACTAGGCATCTATCCAAAGGAAAAAAAAACATTCTATAATAAAGAGATCTGCACTCAAATGTTTATAGCTGCACAATTCACAATTGGAAAGATGTGGAAAGAACCCAAGTACCCATCAATACATGAGTGGATCAATAAAAAGTGGTATATGTATACCATGGAATACAACTCGACTACAGAAAACAATGGTGATATAACACCTCTTATATTTTCCTGGATAGAGATTGAGCCCATCCTTCGAAGTGAGGTATCACAAGGATGGAAAATCATGCACCACATGTACTCACCATCAAATTGGCACAAACTCACCAACACTAAGGTGTTCCCATGGTAGTAATACTCATTGGGTGCCGGTCCAGTGGGGGTGGGTGGGTGAGGTAAACCCACAACTAATGGAAGTGGAATGCAGTGTATGGGGGAGGGACACACTTGTAGCCCAGGCTTGGGCAGGGCAAATGCGTTACTTGTAAACAAAATGTTTGTACCCCTATAATATCCTGAATACAATAAAAAATAAAAAAACTACAAAACACTGATGAAAGAAATTGAAGAGAACACAAAAAATGGAAAGATATTCCATGCTCGTAGATTGGAAGAATCGATATTGTTGAAATGTCCACACTGTCTAAAGCAATCTACAGATTCAATGTAGTCTCCATCAAAATCAGTATATCAAATAGATATCTGTACTCTCATGTTTATTGCAGCACTATTCATGATAGCCAAGACTTGAAATCAACCTAAGTGTCCATCAACAAATAAATAGATAAAGAAAATGTGGTATGTATACACGATGAAGTATTTTTCAGCTCTAAAAAAGAATGAAATCCTGCCATTTGCACAACATGGATGGAGCTGGAAAAGATTAAATTAAGTGAAATAAGCCAAGCACAGGGAGATAAAGCTCACTTGTTCTCATTCATATGTGGGAGCTAATATTAAAAACAAATGATCTCATGGAAACAGAGAGTAGAATGATGGTTACCAAAGATTGGGAAAGTTCGCAGGGTAGGGGTGATAAAGTGGAGATGATTAACGGGTGCAAAAATATATTTAGATAGTTAGATAGAATGAACAGTATTTGATGGCACATCGAAGTGAGTATAATCAACAATAAGTTAGGTATTCTTTAAAATTACTAAAAGAATGAAATTGGAATGTTCCTAACACAAAGAAATGGTAAATGCTTGAGGTGATGGACACTGCAATTACCTTGATTTGATTAATTCAGATTATATGCCTGTACATAGGTACAGGTACAATGTACACGGGGGTACATCACGTGTACCCTATAAATATGGCTTCTATAATTTTGAGGTATTATCCTTCTATGGCTAGTTTGTTGAGTGCTGTCATCATGAATTGGTGCTGAAGTTTATCAAATGCTTTTTCTGCATCTATTGACATTGTCATATGGTTTTTGTTTTTGCTTCTGTTTATGTGATGAATCACACTTATTGATTTGCATATGTTAAACCATCCTTGCATCCCTGGGATGAAACCCACTTGATCATGCTGAATTATCTTTTTGATGTGCTGATGAATTGGGTTTACAAATATCTTGTTGAGGATTTTTGTATCAATATTCATAAGGGATATTAGTCTGTAGTTTTCTCTTTTTGTCGTGTCCTTTCCTGGCCTTGACATCAAGGTGATACTGGCTTGGTAGAATGATATAAGGAAGAATTCCTACTTCTTTTTTTTTTATTTCAGCATACTATGGGGGTACAGATGTTTAGGTTACATATGTTGCCCTTACCCCCC
>RJWJ010027675.1:0-22018 GCA_004363605.1 Indri indri
TTGTTTTTTTGTATGTTAAGAATTGTGCAGCCATCGTCACCACAATCAATTTTAGAACATTTTCCAAAGAAACACAGTATTCAGCAGCCACTTCCTTATTCCTTCCAATCTTTAGTTCTAGGCAACTCTCAGTCTTCTCTCTGTAGATTTGCTTAGGACAGTAAATAAAATCATACAATACATGGTCTTTCATGATTGACTTTTTTCACTTATCATAAAGGTTTCGAGGTTCATTCCTGGTGTTGCATAGATCAGAACTGCACATTTTATTGCAGTTATAGGGCCTTTCCTACAGAATCTTAAGTAATGGATATATCCAATAGTGTCTCTTTTGTTCTCGCCTACGGTAGACGTAGGGATCTTGGGTTTACTTCACATATAATAGGACCCTTTGTAATGAACGCTAAGACTACTTCTATGATTCATTTTAGAGCAGAGGTTATTAACTGGGCAATATGGACCCCAGTGACTGGCTTTCAGGATGTCTTGAACTCTTTGACTGTTTGTAATTATTTATGAAATTTTATGTTCGCAAGCATTTTCGGGGTTGGGGGGAGTTTGGGGAACTGTGAAGATCTTTAGCTTTTGTTAAAAATTAATTTTCACAAAATAAAATCCCGACTCTTGTACAGATATAAAACAAACACATGTTGAAGATCATAGTGAGGAAACCAGGCAGCTATTATAGCTGGTTCAAAGGAGAAGTCCAAAGAACAGACACATGTATAGATCAGAAATATTGAAATTAATGTACAAGTGGAGGCAAAACTACTTTCTTTCCTAGGGGGAGGGAAGTCAGTTGAACCTTTATTGGACTTCACAGAATTTGCATATTTATAGATGAAGATTAGTTTGCATTGCTATCTACTTTTAGAATTGTAAACAGCTTCCTTAGAATCAGAATCAGGTAACCTGGAGAGGTATCCTAGATAATGTGTAATTTTCCATTGGAAGCATACATTTCCCTCTGCACTCTAAACATATTATCAAAAAGGCTGAAACTCTTCCAAATATTAATTTTAAATTAAATTCGCTCAACTTTTTACTTCGGTTTTTAAAAGCAGCTCCGTGGTGATTTCGAAGGTAGACTTTCCAAAGGGTGTTTATATAGGTTAAGGGTCAGAGAGAGACCCAGGCATAAACAGGTCCCTGTTTTATTCTTTATGTTAGAAATCTCCAGAGAAGTAGCTTTTGCAATTTAGTTAAGCTGAGTTGCCAGCCGTGAGAAGGGAGGTCAAACATGCCTAAGTATGCCCTATTCCTTTTGGAGTTATTTTTTGTATCAATAAGATACAAAATCATTAATAAGCCTAAGGCCATGTAAGACAAAGGTTAAACCACACCTGCAAGTCATCAGTTTACTTAACAGATCACTTAAGTCTTGGAATATGTACGGTGTACATCCAGTGGCTTGTCTCTGATTAACAGACTTCCTTAACTTAAAAGATTCCAAGGCTTTAGACAAAGCTGCATTTCTTTAACCAATTACAAATCAAAGAATCTTTAACCCACCCATAATGTATAATCCCCCGCTTTGAGTGTCCTGCCTTTTTGGGCCAAACCAGTGGACGCCTACTTAAGCGTAATTCCTGTCTCCCTAAAATGTATAAAACCAAACTGTAACCTAACCAGGGCAAGACCACTTGCTCAAGACTTTTCGGGCGTGGCTCTCTGGGTCATGGTTGTATATATTCTGCTCAGGATAAACCTCTTTAAATTATTTTACAGAGTTTGGGTTCTTTTCTGTTGGCAGGTTATACTTGTCAGCATATATTCAATACTTCTCATCTCTTATAGCAGTGTGACTATTATAGGGAAAGGATTTCTACAAATGGTTATAAATTTGGAAAGTCTGGGTGTCTTAACTCCGTGACAATGGTAGATAATCCTATTATCGTAGTAAGATTAAGTATGAGAAGGGAGAAGCTCAGATAACTTCTTCCCCAATTGTGATATGCTTAGGGAAGTCGAGACTTCTCCTTTCTGTGTGAAGAATATGGAATTATTTGACTAGATCTTATTATCCAAGAAATTCTTATTTCTAGTCTTCAAAGGATGGTGATCTTCATTTATACTTTGAAATACCTTTGTGCATGTGCACAGTAAATTATTTAGCTAGTTATTGTCAGAGACTCTGGAAGTTCATAGCAAATTTAGTAACATACCATGTACAAATTTGCATAAGTTTTCTTCCCTTACCTCCTTGCCTTATTCTGAGAGTGTATTTGCCTACAAAACCTATATTTGCTCTTATCTCTATCCCTCAGCATGTTCCTCTGCTTATTAGACTTAGGTTTATGTGTTTTACTTTTCTGTGTTAATCTCCCCTTTGTACTTTCTTTTAATGTATGTCAGAAAAGAGGTGCTCAGAATTGTTACGTGACAGAATCAGCATCTGTCTTTATGTGATGCCTTGTCCTTGACCACAAGTAAATAAAATAAAATGACCATTTAGCAATGCTGAGGGCTGTCATCTTTAATGAGCTTAGAAGCTTTGATTTTCTGTGAATGCACTCCTCATGATTTGGGAACATTTCATGTACGTCTCCCTTTTGTGGCCAGGATTGTTTTGTACCTCAGGGATGGAAAAGTGCTTTGCCTGAATACTCCAGTGCTAAGTCTAGAGCAGTTAGACTTCGTAGTGCTGTGGAATAGTACTAAGCATACATATCTGACTCTTGACAAGGCATGGCTGGAAGGGAAAATGTGCAGTGTTAAGCTTTTGAAATGAACTTCTTAAGATCTGGATTGCTTGACTCACATAGTGGAATTTTGGGTGAAGTATATGCTTTGCTCTTTATCTCCTAAGAAATGATGATTCAGTCTCTTCAAACAATTCTGTATCACAGTCACTACTGGTTACTTGGAATGGCTGTTTGGTCTTGTTGCTCAATTCTTACTTCTTCTTTAATGACCCAAGGGAGCTTTCCCTTTGGGGTTGTGATCTAGTTTTGATGATAAACTTTAGTGCCTTTTGAGGCTCTAAGGACAATAGTGTTTTCTTACCTTTTTACTTTGCACTGTGAAGTTCTGCAGAATGTGATATGAAAGAGAATCAGATTCAATTAGCTTTGTTTTCTGTTTTTAGGGCAGAAATCAAGTAAGAATAAATACACTAACCCTTTGGGTCTCTCTGTATTTTAACTTCACTCCCTAACCTGAGTCTCAGTCCTTCGTACCCTTTGATCTTAAGACTCTCAGGCAGTGGGTGAACTGGATAAAACCAGTTTTTCTTTTCCTCAACAGCCCATTCCTGCTTTATAGCTGAGATTTCTGGTTTTTCTGGAAAAAGTATTGGGTGCAGCTATATTAGAGGTGAAGGAAGGAAGAGGAAAACAAATACTTTGTTCTTTGCAGGATTACAGGGTGGAAGATTTTGATTTTCATTAATGTTTGGCCAAAGAATAAGCATTAACCAAGAACAATTAGTTGATCTCCAGTGGATTGACATGACTGGGCCCTGACTTTAACGCTTCCCAGGAAAGCTTGGTGGATACCTTTTTCCCCCCTGCCTGAATGGTGGGTAGCCGGTAAGTTTGGTGTTTAGGTCTCAGTAGTATGTTAAGTCAGCTATTGGGCAATTCTTTTATAAAAGAAAGGGATAGGAAGGGAAGAGGTTCTTAACCAGCGATGCCAGTCAGAATCACCTGGGGGAGGTTTTACGAAATACACATTTCTGGGCTCCATCCTGTACCAAATGAACTTCCGAGTGGGATGTTCTGAAACATGATCCTTGGGTGACGTTGATGTACCCCACTGGTTTAATGGCAAGAGTATTGAACAAGAACTTAGATTCTCTTTGCCTTTAGTTTGACCCCAGGGAAGGCATATTTTGGTATTAGTCTTTGTGCCTCAGTTTCTTCATCATTGAAATGGGGTTGGACAAGGTACTCTCTAAGGCTCCTTCAAACAGTAACATTTTGTGATTTTGAAGACAACTCTATAAAGTACTTTTCAAAATAATTTCTTTCAGTCTTTCTTTTGGAAGCAGATTAAGTAATATGAGTGTAAGTCTCTAGCTGAGAGAAGAATAAAGTTTGCAGTTTGAGAAAGTCACTTAATAGCAGTCCACATCCTAAAAGTGCTTAGCCTTTGTGGGACATTGCTCAGGTAATTTGGCAGTGTTGTCTGTCTGTCTTGGGAGAGTAGTGATTAATCACTTTGGTGAGAACTGTCTGTTTAGAACCTGTTGATCTTACGATTTGTGCCGCTGATAGTTTGGTTCTGGAAAACTGGGCAGTGGAAAATATGGAAAAAACAATGTATTTTGAGCCAGAAGATTTGAATCCTGGCTCTGCCACTTCTGAGCTGTGCAATCTTCAGGCCTCAGTGTCTTCCTCTGTGAAGGATGGATTCAGCTCTGATGGCCTGTGATGTGGCGTATCTTGTGAGTTTGTCACAGGAGTGCTCATGTGTGCAGAGTCCGGTTACAGATAACCAGCCATTCCCCTCTGCACATTCAGTCCACTGCCACTGTGTCTCATTAGCTTGAATGGGAGAGATGTGGGAGATGGGAGGCAGAAACATCCCAGGAGCTTGCAGAACAAAACCGTCAAAAGTATATACAATATTGTAATTATTTTACTTTATTTGAATAAATGTTGAGTTCCTGCTATGCTGGAGACACCTGTTTTAGGCAGCACAGGAGATAGAGGTGAGAGGGAGGTATGCTCTCTCTTCCTTATATTCTCATCAGCTCATGATACCATAAGAGAGTTCATATATATCAGTTGGATTATTCTCCCTCACCAGGGTTGAATGCTTTGCATCTGGGACGAGTTAACCCACCATGCAATTGGCTAATGCAGTTTGGCCCTGATTGACTTTTGAGAAATAACCTGAATTGAGGCCTACTGGATATTTTTCACATTAGAAATACAAAAAAGACATTGTACTATGGTGTGAAAGTGAACCTTCTGTAAGGAAGTAGCTTTCCCAGAACTTTGATTTTACAGTGAATCTCCAGAGAGCAGTAAAATCGTTAAGGTGTTGCTGTTTTGAATGCTTCCCGCCCCAGGCCTCTGTTGTGGCCAGTAATGCACATTCAGACAAGCAGGCAGTTTGAGAGGTACAAGTTGTTATAGGAGCCAAAGGAAACTAGCTTGTGTTTACTTTAGTTTTGACCATACAACAGTCGCTTACTTGGTGCTGTAATAATCCACTGAGCAAAATTGCTACATTTTCCTTGGCAGGAACTGTCTCTGTGGCAGTTCAGAAATTATTAGTGGAGTGGATCAGCTTGACAGTGGGAATGTTTTTCTTTGATCTTCAGCCTGATTTTCTTTAATGTGAGCAGAGCAGTAAGGAGAAAATACATTGGAATATCTGGAATTTCTTGACTTCAGTTTTCCCAGTCTATAAAGTGATACTGTGTGCTCTTAATCTAAGAGCCTCCTGAGGTTATAAAATACAAATAAAATAACATGAAAGCCATTTAAAATTTTAACTTGTGTGAATATTACCATGTATTCTCTCCAAATAAGTTAATGCTTTTTAAGTGCTTCACCCTTTTCTGTGCATGTTGTCATGGCCTGTTTGAGCCTTCTCTTTCTACATTAGTCTTAGTCTCTCTATAGTCAGGTGGTCACCTAATCTTTGAGTTTTAAAGAGAAAAGTAAGTTTTCAATGAAACAAATGGGTGAACTCTCTTATCCCTGTAAAATAGTGCCTGCACAGAGTAGGCACTTAGGAAATAATTGTTGAACGACTGAAACTCTTAAATAGCAAGCAGTAGGCGTGTCTATACCAGTGACAGTGTTTCGGGGTAGAGCTCTTTCTAGGTTGGCATGGCTGAGGGGCTGCCTGAATGGAGATGCCATTGCTTTTGAATGAAACAAATATAGGTGGTGTCTTAGCCTATTTTCTGTTGCTATAACACAATACCACAGACTGGGTAATTAAGTTTATTTGGCTCACAGTTCTAGAGACTGGAAAGTCCAAGAGCATGGTGCCAGTGTCTGGTGAGGGTGTTCTTACTGCATAATAACATGGCAGAAGGACAAATGAGCATGTGAGCCAGAGAGGACAGGGCCAGAACTTCATCCCTTTATTAGGAGCCCACTCCCATGATAATGGTATTAATCCATTCATGAGGGCAGAGCCTTCCTGATCTAAATACCTCTTAAAAGGTCCCATCTCTCAATACTGTTACCACGGCAGTTAAATTTCAACATGAGTTTTGGAGGGGACATTCAAACCAAAGCGAGTAGTTAGCCCTATTGCTTAATGGAGAAAGGACTGTATTAGCTCCAAGGAAGGACACATCATCCAGTGTGGGTCTGGAAATGTTTGCCAGATGGCTTTTCTCTTTTAGTCGTATTCATTTGTAGAATGCCTCTTTAGGTGTAACTTGGTAATGAAGAACTTTAATGAGGAAGAAATATCACTGCCTAATTGTCAGTTGGTCAAGAGCTACATCAGTTGTCAAAGAAAGTTTTTGGGAGGGGTGGGAGTAGGGGGTGGATAGTGTTACAATGGGATGTTTCCTTAAGGAATTTTATGCTCTTTTGAAGTGATTTGGGGACTGAAAGAGTTCAGTATCATTGGGTATAGCTGTGAGATAGTATTGATAGGAGGGTAACTCATGACTGACTGGAATGATGAATCTCCTGGGCTTTTTACTTCACATCATAATCCTGGCCTCACAAAAATGTTAAGAGAATAAGTCCTAAGTGTACAATGCACTGAGATTGTGTAGAGTGGAAAATAACGTTAGTATTATCTTCCTTTCAGCATTACACAATCAAATTCTAAACATAAACCAGAAGCGAAATCACTCTGAGGCGCTTAAGAGTGCAGGTCATGATCCATTTAGAGGGACACAAAATCAATTTAGTGGGCCAAGCATTGGAAAAAAGGAGGAAATAGAAATGTGAGTGTATCACAAGTAATAAAGTGTTAGGTATTGTTTTGTTTTTATGTCTTTCTGTTTATATGTGTCCTAGGTTATGTTGTAAATACATTTCTATGGGGCTGTATTGGAACAATTTGAAACTCAGTAGTCTAACAAGTATCATGCCCTAGATTTACGGTATTTGTAGACTTCTGCTATTGTGTACATTCATGAAAGTGTCTTGCCCCCCTGAAGTACTTTGGGGGTTGAAAGAGTTCCTTATCATTGAGTCCCATAAATTCTAGCAGCTGCCTTTTGTCTAACAATGACTAGGAATATTGAGTACTATTCTGATGTCTTTTAGGCATGAGTTGAAAACTAATCATTAGATTAGAAATGGAAATAAGAAGAGAAAGGCTGGTTAGTTTACTTATCAGTTGACAATATCTTCTTTAAGTAGTTAATATTTTGAATCTTCATACTTCTAAGGTTATCAGAGGTTTTTTTTTCATTTAATATTATGCTTTTAAAAAGATTTATGATATTCTGTACTGTCATTCATTGGGCAACGTGTTCTTTGCTTTTTTGTTCTAGTGGCACATTTCCAGTTTTCTAACAGTGAAGTAAGGAATGCTTTACTTGTGGAAGCTTTATGGAAACTACTTTCCATTAAGTAGGGGCTGGACATACCCACCCCCTCCCGCAGAACAGACAGACGTATACACAGACACAATTTATTTGTTTTGTGACTGTATTTTTCTTGTGTTTCTTCTTCTAAATAAAGAAACAGAAACACAGACTGGTGAAATAATTTGCCTGCAGTTACACAATAAGTTAGTGGCCTTTGTGGATGACCATTCATATTTCTTATATTTCCAAAGACACACGTAGATTAAGTTGAAATAAACAGAAGTCTAAAAATTGTAATTATATTATAAATATATGTGCAGTGTATACAGACAAACAATGTGTAGGTACAAGCAAAAAGACATGGTGAGAAACGTAATTATAGTCATAATAGGTTCTTGTGCCATCTCTAGCTAGATGTTTATCTGTAGTCATGACCTGCTATACAATTTTAGTTATGAGCAGTATCATATATCCAGTGTAGATTCTGCCAGGAACATAAATTGAACAGAAAACTCATGGGATGCTGCTGGATTGTGATATGTTAAGTGATCCTCTGCCCATGAATACTGAGAATCAGGAATCGAAGCAGAGTACTTAGTACTGAGTCAGGAGGCTTTGGTTCTTAGTCACCACTCTGTCACATGCGTGTCTGTATGAGCTTAGACATGCCATTTCACTTTGGAGCCTCTGTTTGTAAAGTGAAAATGTTGGCCTTGACCTTCCAGGTTCCCTTCAGCTCCTAGATTCTGTGCTTCCCAAGGGCTGGAGTATTGCATCAGGACCTGGCCTGGGGTTTGTGCTGTTTTCAAGGCCCAGAGGAACTGCCTCATCCTTTTTTCCAAAGAGATAGGATACATTACCCCACAGAGCCTAAGAATGCATAAACTGCCAGTGTTGTGAGATGCTTCTTCATCAGGGACTGAACCTAGGTTGTTTATAGTAACCTAGAAGGACCTTAGGATGATGCCAGGAGATGTAATTTCTGTGATCAACTGTTGCCTACTCAAAAAGCTTGTCGGGACCCATCCAACTAGTGTCATTCTGACTTCCAAGGTCGAGAATTTACAGATATATCTCTTCTTAAAGTATCCTCTTTGAATTCAGAGATTCCCGTTATCTTTTTAAGAACCAAAGCAATTACCAAGAAAATATATTCTTGCTGAATACAATTTTATAAATGTTAGTGAGGAATGTCTTTATATCTTAATTTTAAGACTTTTTAAAAAATTAGTTTACATTTGCTGTTTTTTTTCTGTTTCTTGATACTAGTTATATTACTTTTTGTTCAATGCTGTGAAGAGTTGGTACTATCTATAGTCATCTTTTTACATTGGTAACCTCTGTTTTCTGGGTAAATTAGGAATTAGTATCACCAGAAGAAAACCTTATCTGAATGATTGTTCTTTCATCATTCCATTGATTACACACCATTTAACCACATGGTTTGACCACAGTTGTAACACTAGAATATTCTTTTTTAAGTTTTTTTTAACAAGAGACATGGTCTTGCTCTGTCCCCCAGGCAAGAGTATAGTGGCACAGTCATAGCTCACTGTAACCTTGAACTCCTGTTTTCAAGCAATCTTCCTGCCTCAGCCTCCCAAGTAGCTAGGACTACAGGTGTGCACCACCATGCCCAGATAATTTTTAAATTTCTTCGTGGAGTTGAGGTCTTGCTATGTTGCCAAGGTTGGTCATGAACTCCTGGCCTCAAGCGATCTTCCTGCCTCAGCCTTCCAAATTGCTGGGATTACAGGTGTGAGCTAGAAGATTCTTTATAATGATGGAAATCATGACATATCTTTGATAATGATTCCTCTAGTCTTTCATGGGTTTTGACTGGTACTGTGACTGCTTTGTAGGATTGAGGTTGTTGATGCAACAGTGGGCTCTGGGGAATGGCCACGAAGAACTATTGGAGGGGTTGCAGATAAACTGTTTCCATGGATAGCCCTCTAGGGAACCCAATGTTAATTACCTTATACCACAGTCTAATTACTAAGGGGATTGTCTTAGTCTGTTCAGGCTACTGTAACAAAATGCCATAAATTGGGTGGCTTATAAATTACAGAACTTTATTTCTTAGTTCACAGAGGAGGCTGGGAAGCCCAAGATCAAGGCAGCAGCAGCAGATTTGGTGTCTGATGAGGCCCCCTTCCTGAAAGGTGGACCTCATAGAAGTTGCTCATAGACAGTGCATTCTCACCATGCCCTCAAGTGGTGGAAGGGGTGAATTAGCCCTCTGGGGTCTCTTTAATAAGGGCTCTAATCCTATTCCTGAGGGCTCTGCCTTCATGATCTAATCACCTCCCAAAGGCTTCCACCTCCTAATAGGATCAGCTTGCAGGTCAGGTTTTAACATAGGAATTTCTGGGGGACATAAACATTCACTCCATTGCAGGTATAAATATTTTCGACAAACATTTGTTGAGTACCTGTCCTCCTTCTAAGCTTTCACACTCCCACTATAACATTACATATGGATATCCAATAGGAACATAACTCAAACCAATGTCATTATCTTTTTCTCAAAGTGTCCGCTACCTTCTTCAGCTTCCCCTCCTCTTCTAGCCTTACCATGGTTAATGGTGGCACCATTTAACCAGCCTCTCAAACTAGAACTTGGAAATCTGTAATTATCTATACTCTTCCCACTCGGTACTTCCCATATCTATTAATCATAAGTTTGCTCCACCTCCAGAAACGTCTTTCAAATCTATAGTACTTTTTTATCCCCAGTATTGTATTGCTTAAGGTCAGACCTAATTTATTTCTCCCTTGGACTGTTCCAGCAATCTCTTAAGTAAAATTTTTGTCTCTAATCTCTGTCTTCCTCCTACTTATCTCTCATCAAGTTATCTTTTAAAAAAAAAATTACTCTCATGCTCAGCAGTTCATGCCTTTTATTTTATTGTTTTTGCTTCTTTTTACTCAATATTATGTTCTGGAAATTTTTCGACGTAGTTCATGTAAATCCATCTTCTTAATGTTTCATGGTATGGGTACATAAAATGTGTGTATTATAGTTTAACCATTCCTTTATGGATGGACATTTACGTTATTTGTATTTTTTCTTTTGCTGTTATAAAGAATAGTGAAATGAATGTTCTTGGACATGTCTCTTTGTACACATGTGTAAGTATGTAGATATCAAAAAGTGGAATTGCTAGGTCAACATGAATGTGCATTTAAATTGTTAATAGTTGCCAACAAATTACTTTACAAAATGTTCCTGTCATTTATACTTCTACTTTCCATACTGTTTTCCTCCGCAAGTCCATTTTTAATATGCACCTAGTGTACTTCTCCCAGACTCAGTCCTCTGACCGATGTGTTCACTCATTTACTTGGGCACTGTCAGCCACTGTCCAAGATTGTGTGCCAGGCACTCTGCCTTGTGTTGGGGAGTTAGCACTGGATAAGACAGATACTGTCCCTGCCGTCAAGTGGCTTATACTTACAACACATAGAACTGTGGCTATCCCAGATCCTTTTCATGTACTTGCAGCTACTGTTCTTTCTTCCTGGTATGTCTTTTTTTCCTTTTAACTTTTCTGCCTAGAGAATTTTCTTTTACTCTTTTAACTATCTTGCATTTTATCCTCTGTCATTGTCATTCCCTTGGATGGAGTTAGATGGGTCTTCCTCAGTGCTCTCTCTTAGCATGCATTTTTTATAGCTGTTTCCCTGAAGAGTTTGCATTATTTGTTCCCTGAAGAGTGTGCCTGTGTATTTATGTATAGACACACATACATCCCTTCCATTAGACTGTAAGCTCAGTGAGGACAAGGAAATACATTTACCTGAGTATTTTCCCAATTTAATGCCTTAAACATTGGAGATGTTTTCATTTTATCACAGCCATTTTCATTGGAGATGCTTAATAAATGTTGAATAAGTAAATTAATAACAAACTATCAAATGACCTTATTTTGTGCAGGGCACTATGGGGCATTGTTAATATGACTATGAACTGGTCTGTCTTTGAGGACCTAACCATGTCAGGGAGATAAGAAACAGTTGAGTAGACTGCAAGGCAGGCTAAGATAAGCTCTTTGCGGGGCTTATCATAAATGAATACTGGAGTAGAATTTAAAGGGAGGATGAATTCTTGTGAATGAGATACTCTGGTGTGTTTATAGATGAGAGGATTTTTTTCTTGCTTGTGCCCTTGTATTTTGGGGGATACACATGATGATAAGATAAGATACCTGACTTTAAGAGATTTATAGTCAAGTAGGGCCTTAGAGTAGGGATTAGCAAACAAACTGTGGCCTATAGGCCAGATCTGGCCCTGTGCCTGCTTGTGTGTGGTCCAGGAGCTAACAATAATTTTTGCATTTTTTAAATTAAAAAATAAGAATATGTTGTAACACAAAATTATATGAAATTCAGATTTCAGGGTTCATAATTAAATTGTGTTGGAACACAGCCATTTTTCTTTGTTTACACACTACGACTGCATTTGCAGCACAGTTGAGTAGTTGTAATAGGATGGTTACATAACCAATTTGTTGACCACTGGGTTAGATAAGGGGAAAGATTCAAATAAAGGAGAGAAGAAGAGAAATGCCATTGATATTGAGAGGATTAGTTTGTGTTAAGAGAATGGGACAGTGAATACTGGCAGTCATATAGAAGCTTTAGGGCTGAAATCATGATCTAGCTTAGCTCTCATTGTATAAAATAGGCAGAAGATCAAAGGTCTCATCCAAGTCCACATGGCTCATAAGTGGCAGTATTACACTGGAGTGATTGGTGCACAAGTTCTGAGGGCTGTAGAGGATGATAAGATTATTGCTGAGATGGGGCTAGATTGGGAATGAACTTGCCCTTGAAAAACAAGAGTTGTAGAACAAACTAAGAACAGACTTCCTTTCTCTCACTGAATGTAATGTTTCTATTTTTCTCTTCTATTTCTAGAAGGCCTTCGAACCCTACTTAGAGATTTTGGAAGTATACTCTACGAAAGCCAAGAATTATGTAAATGGGCATTGCACCAAGTATGAGCCTTGGCAGCTAATTGCATGGAGTGTCTTGTGGACCCTGCTGATTGTCTGGGTATATGACTTTGTCTTCCAGCCAGAGAGTAAGTACACGTTCCCTCTGTAAAGGTATGATGGAGTGTTACTAGCCTTGGAACCCAGGGCTGACAGATCGGACTCATTTCTTGCTTTTGCTTTGGTTTTGATTTTTAAAATACTTAAATGGAAAGTGGTACATTGTCTTCTGATTGGTGAAGTTATAGTAAGGTGCTTATGTAACTGTTACTGCTTATGTTGTTTTTTTGGTTTTGTAGCTTTCGTGAACACTCCTCAGAAATTAGTCATCGTAAGGATCCATAGATATCTCAGAGTATGACTTAAACCTTAAACTGGTAAAAGTACCAGTTTCTTCCCTAGAACATAATTGTGTCATCTGGAATTCCTATAGCAGGAATTTATTGCTTTCGTTTTGGGCCATCCTTTTCAATAAAGATGAGGTAAGATTGGAATAGCACTTATGTGGTGACCATTTGAGTACCTGTTATGTGCCAGGCTCTGGGGATATCTGCACAAGTAGTACAAGGTCCCTGCCCTTTTGGAGCTGAACTTCTTGCCAGGGGACAGTGCACCTTGAACTTCCTGATAGTGACTCTGAGCCACGTGGAGAAGAAGGAGACCACAGGGTGCAGAGGATGGAAAGTCTCTTAGTTACCTGCTGTAAATCCTCAGCCCTTCCTTAGGTCTAAGCCTCTCTCCTGCCCACCCACCTTTTCCCCACCTAGAAACTAGATGCATGTTGCCTTCTTGTGAGTTATTTCCCCTGTGCTGTGCTTGGTAAGGTTTGTTTACACCTAACTACAAAGAGTAGGTTTGGTGGTGGGTGTTCTCTAACACTCCCCTGCACCCTGTCCCCACTCTTAGTAGGGTATCTGAGTTAGCTTCCTTAGGATAAGAAATCTATAGCATTGAAGAAAATCATTAGTCATTTCTCATTTGTTGGAACTTTCCACAAGGCTTTGTTTTGCTTCCCTGGTAATATCTGTTTGAAGGAGCTCTTTAACTGTACTTTCTTTCCTTTTCTTCCTCTTCCCCCAGGAAAGGCAATTTAGAAGCCAGATTCTGTTTTTCTCTTTTTACCATGCAGATAGCCATTGAGTAGTAAACACCATGGCCTAGTAAACATTGCAAAACATGACAACCAAGAAGCAGGTTCCACTGTCTAGAGCTTTTTAATTCAAGTGGAAATGAGATGTCACTGTCCTAGCTAAAATTTTTAGTTTGTTCCAGCTTTAAAAACGCTATCTTCAGTTGCTGCTCCTAGTCCTTGAAGGATTTTCTCATAAACTCTGACAAGTTAGACTGGCCCTTCTGCTGCATGTGTTCGGTGGATTAGGTGTGGACGCAACCCATGTCATTCTGCTCAGGCTCGCTCCTTTCCCAGGAAGCGTGCGATTCAGTGCGGAAGGGGCCCGTCATCCTGGCAGGTGAAGTGCCCCATTTCAGAGGACTCTAAGGAGCAGCAGTAAATGTACTTTTCTTTCTTTCTTTTTGTTGTGATAAAGTATATGTAACATAAAATTTACCATGTAACCATTTTGAAGTGTACAGTTCTGCGGCATTAAGCGCATTGACATTGTTTTGCAGCTGTCACTACCGTCTGTGCCCAGATCTTTTTCATCATCCCAAACTGAAACTCCATTTTAATAAACATTAAATAATAATGCCTCATTGCTGTCTCCCCCAACCCCTGGCAATCACCCTTCTGTGTGCTTTTCTTTTTAAGGTGGAACATTTGTGAAACCAGACTTGAAACATTTGTGAAAACCAGACTCAAACTAGAGATCTTGAGTTTTTTTGGCTATGATTAGTATTAACTTTATCTATTTACTTCTTTCAAAAATAATTTTAAAATTATTTTAATTGATAGATAAAAATTGTTGATATTTATCGTGTACAACATGTTTTGAAATATGTATACGTTGTGGAATGGCTAAATTGAGCTAATTAACCATATGCATTACCTCACATATTTTTCATTTTTTTGTGGTTAGGTATTTACTCCTGTTTTTAGTTCTGCAGCTTACTGTGCCAGGCATTTTGCTTAACTAGTCGTAGGACATGGCCATCTGGGGTCCTGGTCCTTACTCGCCTGCTTTTAATGTTCAGAAGGAATATGCTGGCCTCCGTGCATTCCATGAGAGAATTATTAGTAGCCGTATATTAATGAGATATGCCATCTAAATCTTCGTGGGCTGAAGTACAAACCATTTTAGTTGTTTCGTTTCTAATACCATTTTTTAAATTACAAAAGCAGTACATGTTCACTGTAGAAAATTTGGAGAATATGGATAAGCAATAAGAACAAAATTAAAATCTTGCTACTGAAGAATGCCATTATTTGTGTATCTCTGTTTCTATGCCTGAATCAGTTTGAACCATACACAATGTCATTGTTACAGCTCAAAAATTGTTGACTATTGACAATTTCATATACTTCAGCAAATACACAATATACTTTTTATTTTATAACTTCCAACTTTAACTATAGACACAGATAAGAATGTCTTTCCTCCAGAGATCAGGGATAATTTTGATAGAATTGCCATTTTTTTTTAGCACCTTGCTCAGGTAGAAGTATGCTGTATATTGCGAACAATCAAGTTATTTTTAGGGTATTGCACTAGAGGAGTCTGAAGTCTGGACTAGTGATAAATTTTGCTGATCTTCAAATTCTCAGTCCCTTCCTGAGGTGAGAGGGTAGTTCTAGAACAAAGGATGGAGAGAACTGTGGGGTGGTTAGCGGCTCTCCAGGGTGTTACCGCTCTCTTAATTCTGCTCTGATTATCAGCTCGTAGCTTACTGCTCTTTACTGTGATGTTGATTTTTAATTGTGGGTTGTCCATAGTTCATTAACAGAAATCAGCTTTATGTGGTGGGAGGAGATGATAAACTCTCAGTTTCTTTCCGTGGCACCTTGGGTATCACTCTTCAGCTCTCTTAGCCTATCTCCTCACAATAAAAGGGACATAATAACACCTGCCTCACCTAGTCACAGGGTAATAGGAGGATCAAGTGACATCATTCTCAGGAATTTGTATAATGAACTGTCAGGAGCCTTGCATTGTTGTTCTTACACTGGCATTTTCTATTTTGTTATCTTAAAAATTCTTTTTTCAATTCTATACAAGTAAAAATCGCATATATTTGTGGTATACAGCATGAGGTCTTGAAACATGTATACATTGTAGAATGGCTAAATCAAACTAATTAACATGTATTACCTCACCTTTTTTTTCTGGTGAGAACACTTAAAATCTACTCTCTTGGCAGTTTTTAAGTGTGCAGTGCATTGCTGTTTATTTATTTACTATATCACCGTGATCTCTTCAACTTGTTCCTCCCATCTAACTGGAATTTTGTATCCTTTGGCCAACATTTCCCCAGTCCTCCCGCCCCTCCGCCCCTGATAACTACCACTAAAATATTCTAATTGCTTTTATTTCTGTACCTCTGGGGACTTCTGAGATCATCTTTTTAGGTCATGACTATATGATTTTTTTTATTTTAAATTTCTCCATCTCTGATCCTGTATTCTGTTCTTTTCATCTTGCATCATTTTTTTCTTACAACTTTCACAGAATTAGTCTATTCTTTTATCGTCCATCTAGTCACATTATTATACTTTTGGACAGCTGGCCCAGTTTGCTGATTTTCAAACCTCTTTCCATCTCATTAATTACTTCATCTATTAAATAAGGAAGCAGTTCTGAATCTTTACAGCTTTAACATTGTTCGAAATAGGTGAATAACAATCAGCTAAAATATCCAACATTAGGGTATAGTCATTTAATGGACTATTATGATAACATTTAAAAATATGTTTAGGAAGAATTTTTAATGTAGAAAATGCTACAAGTGAGAAGAGAATACAGTTACTTTACATAAAATAAGATCTCAGCTATATATTACAATGTATGGAACATAGGACTGGAAGGAAATACTCTAAAATTCAAACAAAAAAGTAACTACTAACAAGTGGTTTCAGTCGCTTTGTCTTAGTTACCTGGTTTTGTCCTAGGCATTTACAGAATCTCGGCTGTAGGGTAAGGTAGAAAGAGACAGATGCAGACTGAGCAGAAACTAGCAAAGATGCCAAGCATCGTGTAATGAGTGGGAAATCGGAGTGCAGACACGTCTTGTGGTTGTTGAGTGGAGAGGGAACTCCTTCTGGCCAGGAAAGTTGGAATGCCCACATCTCCTAGGAAGGCAGTAGAGGTTCATATTCAGTTCATGCCTTGGATAAATGCCCAATCTAGATTCTTACAGACTCAGTTGGGATAACAGAAAATTCCTACCCTGGATTTGAAGCAATGAAGAGTCTTGGGAGTCCTGGACTGAAAAAATGAAGACTTCAGTTAAATCTCTATTCCATCTCTGATTCGAGCTGTGGCCTTGAGCAAATTTTGATGCTCTGACTTTCCAGTGCCCTTTGTGTCACTTGTGAATAATATATGATGCCTTCTGTACCGACGTCAGAATACTGTTGTCACAGTCAGTTGGGATACATTGAATGTGAATGCATTAAATAGCATATCAGTCTATTTACATGCCATGTATTTATAATTATTATAATCAGCAGGCTTAGAATTCCCTGTTTGTCCTATGTACTGCCTGACAGAATGGACTCTGATTTGCATCCATGATTTTGAAGGCCTTTTTAGATCCAGAAAATATTGCTCAGATCTTTGTTGTATGAGGGACTGGAGCATAGATTATGAAAAAACATGGGTTGTCCATATGTTTTGGGGGAAGGAAGAGAAATGTTGGGCATCTGGAAACTTTGGCAAGTTCAAGAATTCTATAATACATACATCATTTGACCCCACAATTCTGCTTCTGGGAGTTTATCCTGCAGGTATACTTGTATGCATGCAGGATGGTGTGTGTTACAAGGTTATTTATATCAGCATGGTTTGTAATAGCAAATATCGGAAACAACCTATATGGACATCAGTAAGGGGCAGGTTAAATAAATAATGGTACATCCATATAATGGAATACTCTGCAGCTATAAAAATGAAGGAGGAAGCTCTGATCTTTAAGATAATATTCCTAAATGGAAAAATAAGGTTTAGTACAGTGCTAGAGTATGCTACCTTTTGTGTAAAAAGGGGAGACAAATAGGAATATATCTTTACGGTTGCTCATATATGCATAAAGAAACTCTGGAAGGGTATACCAGAAACTAACAGTAGTGTGTACCCGAGAGTAGGATGAGGGTCTGGGAGATAGATGAGAGGGGAAAACTTTTCTCTTAAATTTTGAACCATATAAATATATTAACTTATTCAAAAATTTAAATTTAAAAGTTTTTTTGTTTGTTTTGTTTTTGTTTTTTTAAAGGAAAGAAACTCTACCTTGGCAATCTGAAGGCAAGTGAGGTTGTGGGAGACACATTGAATGGTTGCCACATTAGGACTAGCCAGTCATAGCCAAGGAAATCTATTTGAATAATAGAACTATTTGTTTCTTTTAGGTTTATGGTCAAGGTTTAAAAGGAAGTTTTTTAAGCTTATCAGGAAGACACCTATTATTGGCCGCAAGGTAAGTGGAATCTGTATAGGTCTTTTTTCCCCTCTTGATAATCATACCTCTTTCTTTCTATTTACTAAACCTAATATTCTCAAAGGGGAAGGATGATTTTGTCCCCAACATCCAGGAGACATTTGGCAGTGTTTGGAGACATTTGAGGTTGTCACAACTCAGGTGAAGTGCTATCGGCATCTAGCAGGTAGTGGCCAGGGATGTTGCTTAACATCCTACAATGTACAGGACAGCTCCACAACAGAGAATTATCTGGCTCCAAATGTCAAAAGGGCCAAGGTTGAAAAACTCTGACTTAACCCTTTCTTCAGTATATTTTAAGAAGAATTTGAAATTAGATAGAAAACCTGGTTGTAGTGTTATGGTGCTTTGGAACAATATTTGGCTGGCTGAATTTAGATATTAGGTTATTAAATATGAAATATCCAATTTCGAATCGAAAGTGTAGTTATTATATCTCAAACAAGAAGCAGTACAATTAATCAAAGTATGTGCCTAACTTATTGACACAGTTTTGCCATTTTAATGGTAGCTTGTTTATCCCTGCAGCAAAGAAGCCTAGGGAGTGAGTGGCAATGAAATCATGAAAGGCATTTTCCACAGCTTGTTGAGAATTGAATATTTTTCCTTGGAAGAAGTGGTAGTCAGTTGGGGCAAGGTCCGGTGAATACAATGGATGACAGAGAGTGTCCAAGTGCAGCTTCTGTAGTTTGAGCAGTGTTGTTTTTTTGTGTCATGTGGTCTTGCAAGAGGATTGGCCTGTCTCTAGTAAGCAATCTCAGCTGCTTAATCACAAGCATCCTCATCATTTTGTCCAGCTGGTTTCAGTAGACATCCACTGTAATCAGTTGACCAGGTTTCATTAAGCTATAGTGGATAATACCAGCACTGGACCACCAAACAGACACCATTAGCTTTTTTTGATGAATATTCGGTTTTGGACTGTGTTTTGGCATTTCATCTTTATCCAACCATTGTGCTGAACACTTGAGATTGTCAAAAAGAATCCATTTTTCATCACATGTTAACAATACAGTGTATAAATGGTTTGCCTTTATGTGGTGACTGCAAAGAAGGGCAAGCTTCAAGATGATTTCTCTTCTGATGTTCGTTTAATTCATGCAGAGCTCATCTATCCAGCTTCTTTACCTTGCCCATTTGTTTCAAATGGTCCAATATTGTTGGAATAGAAACGTCAAACCTTGCTGCTAATTCATGAGTACACAGAGATGGATTCGCTTCCCCTACAGCTTTCAGCTCATCATTATCCACCTTGTTCTCAGGTCACCCACATGGCTCATTTTCTGATTAAAATCACCAGAATGGAACTTCTAAAACAATCAACATACTGTGTGTTCATTAGCCACATCCTTCCCAAACACTTTGTTGATATTTCAAGCTCTCTGTGCTGCGTTGGTTCCACAACGGAACTCATAACATGAGTTAAAAACATAACATGTTAAAAAATAACATGAATTTTTGACTTATCCATGGTTTCACAAAAATTGCTCTAAAAAAATTGAAAGATAGTCACAAGCCAAAATGTGTGTTTGAAAAAATGAGGATGTACCTTCACAATAAAAAAACAAAACAAAACAAGAAGTGTTAAAGTGAAATGTCAGAGATATCAACTGTCAAACTTTAGTACTTAAGGAAATCAGACATTGCGTGCCTATTTAATAACCTATTTTTATCTAGAGGTTGGTTTAGGTCAGGGGTTGGCACACTTTTTCTATAAAGGGCTAGGTACGAAGCATTTGGGGCTCTGTAGGTCATACTGTGTCTCTTGTAACTCCGCACCTCTGCCCTTGCAGAGGGAAAGCAACAAGAGGACAGGTTAAGGAACAGGCCTGGCTGTGTTCCAGTGAAACTTTCTTTATAAATGAAGGTAGGCCAGAGCACAGGTGGGCCCTGGCTGTAGTTTGCTTATCCCAGATTTAGAACCTTAAAGAGATAACAGAACTATTTTCTTGTTCTCTTCACCTCTCCGTGGGATAGTATGTCCCCTTTATTGTATCCTCTTTACCCTCACCACGTTTAGGATAAGGTAGTCACCTCATTACCCTTCCTCTTTGTCACAGATGAAGATAAACAGGACAGGCCCCTTTGTAAGCTTCAAAGGCAAATGAGTCCTTGATGTCTTCATCTCCTCCACTACCCTGCCCTGCCCCTCAGCGTTACTTTGGTCTTTCCCAACTTTACTTGACTTCGAGTTTTCTTTCAGTTCTGTTTCCCCTTTCCTGGCCAAAGCAGAAGAGATGGCAGTTTTCTTTAGCCTTTGGCTGAAATCCATTCAGACCACTGTGGTAACTCTCCTAGAAGTACGTATTTTCAGATTGACATCCTGTGGAGAAGTAGAAGCAATAACTGGGGTGGTGAAGGGAAATGAGAGGAGATGGGCTTCTGTTTGTTCTCCAAATTATATAAAGCTCTAAAAGTAAATCTGCTTCAGTCCTTCAGAGTAAGAGGAGGGGGCGGGGGTGTTGAGATGTTACAAAGGATGGGCTGCAGCACAAAGGAAAAAGGATTTCCCTTTTCATTCTCTGCATCCTTTCTGTCCTTGTTCTTCTTACTCTTCCCCTGTAATTTCCAGATTTCGAGACAAATAAATGCTAGCGTTCCAGAACCCATTCTTAAATTTATAGAATAACAAAATTAGAAGATCCTTAGAGACTAATCATCCTCCATTTTCCAGGAGCAAATTCTGAGACTTAGAGACGAAAAGCTCTCTGTTCTGTGTGTGTGTGTGTGTGTGTGTGTGTCCCTCTCATTTAGTCACTTACATTCACTTAGTCAACACATGTTTTCTGAGCACCTGCTCAGTGTCAAGTGCTTTTCTGGGTGCTGGGGATATAGCGGTGAATGAGACCAAGTCCTTCCTCTTGTGGAACTTATGTTTTAGTAGGAAAGATAGAAAATAAATGAGTAGATAAACACATAAGAATTTTATTTTGAAATAAATGCTAGGAAGAAATTGGGTAATATGCGGGCTCTGAGGCAAGAATTGGGGGTGAGGAAGTATTTGCTGTGCTTTCTCATTGTCATCTTCTGTCCCTTTCATTTTATTATGGCAGCATCTTCTATGCATGGAAGCTCAGCTTTCATGGTTTATTCCTGCTACATGGTCACCATTTATGTGGCATGATTTTTTACTTACAACTTTAAAAATATCTCCATGTCCACAACATGCCCTGCCATTGCCCGAGAGTGTGGACTCTGCTTCCTGCCAGTGCCGAGCTGCTTGACTACTGCAGACCTCTTTTAAAGGAGGGGCTTTCCCTGTGGTTTCATTGAGGGCCATACCTAAGAAGATCCTCTTGTGTCCTAATCAAACATGGCTAGAGATGAGAAGATCTAAATAGTCTGGAGTGAGATCTTGGGCACCAGACTTTAACAAGTATATTGCTGAAACCATAACCCTGCAACACACACAAATTATGACATGTAGCCTCTCTCCCCACACCTACCTCTCGAGAGTCTCCTGTCATAAATAGCGGCCCCTGCCATTCTGTCTCCTTACTCTGCTCTGGTTTTTTAACCCCAGCACCTGACTTCTATTTTCTGTCTCTCCCACTAAAAATAAGGTTCATGGCAACAAGAGTTGGTTTCTTTCACTGTGCACCCCACTGCCTAGGATTGTTTTATTCGCTACGTATCCCTGGTCTACAATAGTCAACAGGTATTTGTTGAGTGAGTGAGTGAGCGAGTGAATGAAAGAAAATGTCTCGGAAGCTATGGCTATGAGGATGGAAAAGAAGTCACAATAGCTGATAAATTGCATAGCAGAAAGGACCTTAGCTCCTCCTAGCACTTTAGGGACAGACAGTGCAAGCTGTCGACAGCAGCTTAAGGAGATAAAATGCAGTCTTTCTCAATGAATTGTTAAAATGCCTTGTGCTTGTATGTGGGGAGTTGTATGGGGCCTCCAGATTCCTGGTGTGCTCTGTGCATGTCTGTTTCAGGAGCT
>RJWJ010027676.1:0-22010 GCA_004363605.1 Indri indri
GAAGAATCCACAGGGCTCTGCACGTCATCGGGATGAGGGAAGTGGGTGTGTACGTCTGAGTGGCTGGGAGAATGCTGGAACCATCCACAGAAACAGAGAAGCAAAGAAAAAGGCAGGACATGGTGCTGTTCATTTGGATATTTTTCTGTCCTTCCAACAGGGTATCTAATGACAGAATTAATTAATATGACCCCACAGGCCTGAGAGAAATGAGGCCAGGCCTGCGAGCAATCAGGCAGCCCTGGGATGGAAAACGGGCTCTGCCACCCTGATGCCACCTTGTTCATTAGTGATGGCTGCAGGCGTCGTGTGTGCGGAGGGGGTGGGGAAGGAGAGAGAGGGCATGATGGGAACGGGTGTTTTCATCACCACGCAGAGCTGGTTTGCATAGACGGAGGTGAAGGGCTGAACGTTACGTTGGTGGATTATGGCCAGCGTCGCTGAAATGCGTTACGGTCATTAGGACCAACATCCAGGCCTATGAGGTGGGTAGGTCATAATTATAGTCTGGAGTTTTAAGATAGAACAAATGAAGCAAACACTTGACATTAATATTATCAGCAGTATTTAGTGTGTGGATCTATCTTCTGAAGTTCTGACTTCCAGAACAATGGTTTTCACCGTATGTTAATATTTGTGTTGTTACTAAATAAAATACAATTTATTTTAATTGTTTAATTCTTTAAAGTTTTAGTGTTGTGTGAAGTTTTCAATTTACATAATATATTAGTACAGTGGTGTATCTGTTATAATTTATAAAGCAATGTACCTATATTGGGGCTTTTGTGCCTAAAGGGTTTTGTACCGAAAGGCATACACAGTCAATATAATTTAGAGCCCATTGTTTTAGAGACTTGGGCCTATATTTCTAGAGCTTTGTAGACAAATGCATGTTAGGGTCTGGCTTGAGCCTATGCATTGCAGCCAGTCAGCACACCACATGACATATGTCTCAGAATGTATTTAATAGAGCTGGAGTGTCCAGTGGAAAAGGAACCACATCTTTGCCAGGGACACAGCCCCAGAACCCAGCCCAGGGGGAAGGGACAGAGTGAGGCCGTAGAACCGGGTCAAGACCACGTTTACACGCATCTTGGTTGCTCGCATAGACTAGGAAGGCCCGTGTCAATCCCTGCCAGGCTGGGGCCCTTGCAGGAGGTGATGGCCACCTTGACTCTGCACCCTTTAGCCATTCCACTGCCCACCTCTCACATGCCGCGGTCGAGCCATGACAAGCCCACGGGAGTTCCCTATGCACGTGCCCAGGGCTCCTGATCGATTAAATCAGAATCTCTGGGACTGGGGTCTGGACATGATTTTTTAAAAAATAATCTCCCCCGGTGGCTCTAACGTGCAGCCAGAGTTGAGAGTCACTGGACCGGGCTAACAAACACAGCTGGAGGGAGAGGGCAGTGTACCTGCCATAGGCTGCTCGGATAGAACGGCTCATGCAGTCTGCAGTGACATCCTTTTTCTTCTTATAATAAAACAATTTATATTTACATGTCATTTTAGAAAAAGTATTTTTACCTTTTGCTTATCTGATGCTCGAGAGAGAATATTTAGGTTTGTCTTAGCATCTCTGTAGAATTTTTTTTTTTTTTAGTTGCATGACCTGTCATCTATAGATCCAAAGAGATAAATTAGGGAATGGTTGTGCTACGGAAAGCATTTACTGATTTATTAAAGATTTGGCCTTCAAGCTCTTTTACATGGTGGATTTCTCGGTGATTTGGGATTAAATTTTTAAGGCTATATTTACATGCAGCTTTGCAGGAACATATGAATATTAAGTAGTTCCTATTTACGTTATGTTGAGATGAATTCGTATATAGCAAATCAGTATGAAGTAAGAGAATATTTCAAAGGGGGTGGAAAAAACTTGGACGGCTCGGGACTTATGGAAATTGGCAGGACATTTGGGGACCCCAGCTGCTCTTTGCTCTTTGAATACCATAAACTGGTGACAGCTTGCAAGGCACAGAGCTCTGCCAGACGTGTGCGATAGTGGTTGGGTGGGGGAGGATTCCGGAGCTGGTTTGGCCACACATGAGGATGGCGAACTAGTTAAGGAGAATGATTAGGTGCCCCGCATCTTCGCTGACTGCATACTTAGCAAATTTGCACAGTAGCTTCATCCCTGAGGCTTTTTAGTCACAGAATTTAAATAAGAGGAACACCCATGAGATTTTGCAGGAAAACAGAGAAACCCTGCTCTCAAAAAGTGCTTGCTAATTGTTTTGGGATGTGTGACAGATAGTGTAAATATCAGGTGGGAATCCAATTCCCTCATCGGATTGAGCAAATACTGAGTCAGTATCTGGGTGATTTTTGCTGTTGTTGTTGTTGCTAATTGATCATCGAAAGGAGCCTTGGTCTCCAGGAACTTTCCGTTGCGCGTTTCCTGCATACGGGTCTCTCTCCCCACCACATGCAGACCTGCTCAACTCTCCTCTCTCTCCTGGAAAGGAGGAACAGAGAAAGAAAGCCTTTCTGTTGGATCAGACATCCAAAAAAGCCACAACCAACGTGCCGTGCATGCTCCACTGTGGTGCAGGGAGTCACTTGGGCTTTGCATCAAACTTGAGAGAGTTATGTCAATTTAAAGGGCCGTTTTTTGTACAGTTTTTAAGAATAGGGAACAGACTGTGCAAAATGAACAACATGCAATGCAGAGTCATTTAGCGTTTAAGGGAGGCCGACCTGCTCACTGTGGCCGGAGGGGTTTGCGACGCAAGCCGGCAGCGCCCAGGCAGTGGCTGCGCTTCACTGACCAGGAGCGCTTTGCTTTTTGTGATTTGCGTGTGTTCCTCTTAAATTGGAGAAAATTGAAGCATTTTGGGATGGTACCAACAGAGCTGCAAAAATGAAAGAACAGGCTTCCCGGCCAGGAAAAGGCAAGTGATAAATCTTCCCTAGCCTTTTTCTTGCCAGTGGGAACGCAAGACGTTTTGTCTTCAGAAACTGCATCTCTTAAGAATCAGCCCTTCCAACACCGAGAGTAGCTGCGCATGGGGGTAGGTGAGGGGCAGGAGGAAATGGCAATTTTCAGCATTTACCACTTCCTGGGAAGAGAGACTTTAAAGAAAATCAGCGTCACGGGAACATTTGTCCCCCTTCGTTGCAGTTATTTAGTAATTTCTGAGACTCGGATTTCTCCAGCCAGAATATCCTACAAAATGTAGAGCTGCCAATATTCTGACATAAACCCTCGTTTCATATGCCCTTTGCAGCAGAGAGACCTGCTAGGATGGCTCCGATGTGCCAAACCTCAAAGCCGAGGGGAAAAGGAGTAACAGCAAATTAAACTCAAAGCAAACTCAAAAAATTCTTTGCAAACTATAATATGCTAAAAAACATGATCGCAAGCTGATCATTCTCTTTAGAGCCTTTAGGGAGGCCATTCTGCACATACAGACTATTTACCATTTTCTGTAGCACTTTCTGTATCATTTCAGGACACTGAATACTTTATTTCTTGCTTTCGGGTTAATTATGTGCATATCTCTAACTTCTTAACCATAGTTCTTCAGTGCTGGGTCTCGGTCTTTTTATTTTGCCCTTGGCGTCTAGGAGGGTGCTTTAGGCATAGTTACCGTTCCGTAATTATTGTTGAATGAATGCACTTTAACAAAACGCGGGTGCGATTTGTTTTGTTTCTCAAATTCAGCTCCTAATGAATTATATGTATCTAGCTGGGCAGACAGAAAGCTGCCGCATGTAGAATAAAAGAGCCATCCAAGTGATCAGAGTCATAGAACCATAAAATTTTAGAGCCATAAAGTACCTGAGATTTTAATTCAACCTATTTATTTTGGAGATGAGCAATTAGGCTCACAGAGATAAGTGACTTGCCTAAGATTGAAGAGCTGGTGGCAGATGAATCAGCCGCCCCCTGCGCTTAGACATTGACTAGTCACGTGGAAACTGACATTGCTGACAATTGTTTTAGTTCCCTATTGTGGTACGTTTACATTTCATCAATCTCTGTGCCTCCAATTTTCCTTGGGGAAGATGTTTAATTGATTTTTAATTTTATCGTCTCTGAATTTTGAGGCTCATTAGTTTCGTTGTTTTTCTGTCTACTTTCTAAAATTTATTTATTTTATTTTTGAGATAGGGTCTCGCTCTGTTGCCCAGGCTGGAGTGCAGTGGCCTCATCATAGCTCACTGCAGCCTCTAACTCCTGGGCTCAGGTGATCTTCCTTCCTCAGCCTCCTGAGTAGCTAGGACTACAGGCGTACGCTACCACACCTGGCTAATTTGTCTGTTTTTTGTAGAGATGGGGTCTCGCTCTTGCTCAGGCTTGTCTCGAAATCCTGAGCTCAAGTGATCCTCCCTCCTTGGCCTCCCAAAGTGCTGGGATTACAGGCATGAGCCACTGCACCTGGCCTACTTTCTAAAATTTTCTTATGCCACTTTTAAGAAAACTGACTCCCCACATTAGACACAGAGGGTGCTGGAAGGAAGACTGAGTACACAAGTGGACAGTGGCCAGACCATATAGAAAAGTAAAATTCTGACCTCCACTCTGCAGCATCCAGTCCAGGAAGCCAAACAGTAACCCCTGTAGCGATTGGCCTGACATGGCCTGGACTTGCTCAGTAAACTGGCAGCTGCCCTAACTTTGGTCCTGACTTCCAACTTAGGAGCAGACTAAGCAAGCCAGATGTGCTCCCCAACTGATCACATGCTTCAGTGAGCCCCACAGCTTCCCCGCCAGCGGCCCCCACTCGGGCACTCCTGGCCCTTCCTTGTTTCCACCATAAAGCGTCACACTCCTCTGCCTGCCGTTGAGTCTGCCAAACGCAGCTGCAGGTGACAGTGGCCGACTCCTTTGACATAGGAGGTTCTGCACAAATAGCCTTGGCTTCTCTCATTTGGGTGGGCTTCACTCATTGCCACGGGGGGGGGAGACCCAGGAAGGACCCTGCCCCGGCCGACTTCCACGTTCTCCCTGGTTAGGGTTGTGCAGCTGGCTCGCATCTGCGTAATGGGGTTTTTCAAAAGCATCTTTGTCTCTTTCTTTTTCAAAAGGATATATGAAGAAGTCATGGTTGGTTGCGTGGCTGAAATCAGCACACACTCTGTCTGGGGCGCTCTCCTGACCTGGCGACCTGGTAACCCGCCAAGACAGGAGGGAGGGTGGTGCCGGCTCAGAGTTGGCAGCTCAGCACTTTCTAAACGCTCATAAATCTTCCGTTTAATAATCTCTCTAGAATCTCCCGTGGAGGGTGATACCAGGCATCATCTATCTTTTTGCCTTTCAGGAATCCATCCTTCCCTCTTATTTTGAAAATGAGGATTTTTCTTATTTTCCAGTGTTTTTCAACATGCATAAAAAGTCTGAAATCACAGCTGAGCTTCATAATTTACCAGCTATTTTTATTTTGAATGCCCATTATGAACTTTAATTGAAGTGATAACGTTATCTTGTTTCAGAGACTGTCTTGTGTGTCCATCCCTCGGAACAGTGACATGGCCGAGGTGGCACTTGGAAGGTGGGGGACGGCAGGGATTTAGGACTGCCAGGTCTCTGTCGTCCCACCCGAAGCCCCCGTTCTCTGATGTGACCAATTGACGTTTTCTTAATATCGTGTGGAGTAGATACAAATGCAGTTTCACACCCCTCATCTCCAAACTTACCGAAACCGTTACGTCTAGAGTTAATGTCTGGGAAGTGCTCAGGACACAGCCGGCCCGTAGTAATCACTCAGTGCCTGCTCGCTGCCACTGTTTCCCTGGCAGCTACTGATAGTAACGCGGCTACTGTTACTAGATGGAAATACTGTAGCTACTGCTCTCTCTCAATCATGTTTGCCTTCGCCCTACGATCCTTTAACATGCCAAGCTGCTTTCTACCGCCAGCCTTCCCCACTCAGTTCCCTACGTTTAAAACCTCTCTCTCTCTCTCTCTCTCTCTCTCTCTCTCTCTCTCTCTCTCTCTGTCTCCCCACCTGCTTCCCTCCTTTCTGCCTGGCACCTTCCTCCTCATCTTTCAGATGTCACTTACTCCTGGAAGCCCTCCTAAACTCCAGTCTAAATGAGGGCTCCTATTTTACTCTTTTAGACCAGGGGTTAGTAAACATTTTCTGTAAAGGGCCCGACAGTAAATATTTTAGACTGTGCAGGCCATACAGGCAGCTACTCAACTCTGATGCCGTAGAATGTATGGGCCGAGTTCCAATAAAACTTTATTTACAAAAACAGGCGGTGGGCCACTGATCATAGTGTACCGGCCCCGTTTTAGGGCACTCTGTATTTTTTCTGCACAGTATGATTATGTGATGATTTGTCTATTGTCTCTCTCGTTAAAGACAAGCCCAATTCTGTAGCGTAGGCACTTAGTAAGTATGTCTTGTGTGAATGAAAGAATGGGATGGACACATAATCGACATGGAGGTCTGCTTTATGTTTCCTGTCTGTTAATAATATACTACTGTCCTCGTCTGTTGAACATTTCCTTTATCTTCTAGCTCTGTTTCTTTAAAATAAAATCCTCAGTGGCCTTTGGCCTTTGTCCCACATTCCCCTCTTCCCCAAATCTAGCTCCTTCGGGACTTGTCTGTCCTCCCAAGCTCGGGCCACTTAGCTGGTGATGCCGGCCCCTGGCCAGTGTTCGTGCCAGATGGGAGTTTGCGTTGCCCTCTTCTCTGATTAAAACATGGGAGTGAAGTCCCGCGTGTGTCATCCTAAGAGATGAGCTCATCTTAAGAGCATGATGGCATTCCTATTACAGGGAGGAACCCCGAGACACGTCACATTGGCTCTGATGTGATTTGGGAGAAGGGAGAAAAAAAAACCAGCCACCACCTAGCAACCCTACCCAAGCATTTCAAGAGGGAGTAATTTCTTTTACCAAGCAAGTTTGTTTTGCTCAACCGCATTGAAGTCTATAGGTGTGATCTTTGTTTTCATAGGCAGCTAATTTCGCAGTGACATTTTGGGACAGCTGACCCCAGTGGTATTTTTCTTGCCTTTTGAATGCCTCGCAGTTGAGATTGTCAACACTCCTCGGCCTCCGCAGAGCCAGGAGTTAGATGGAAATGTGGAACCTCCCTCCAACGGACCCAATGACAGTGGTGAGCTCTGCATTTTCTTCCCTTCCGATTTCCTGCTCTAAACTTTCAGGGAGTCACTGAACTCAGGCATTTCTGCCAGATCTAAAAATGTTTCCCATGATTGGGAAGCGAAAGACTAGTTTAGGTTACAAGCACTTTGTCTGCTGGGGAAATACATAGTTTACAGACACTTTATTTTCTGGTAAAAAGAAAGAAAGAAAAAAACACCAGAAACCTGTTGCCAGGAGGCTGAACCTGTTCTTATCTGCTCGGGCCTGCTGGGTGCTCAGGTTCCGGGAAAGGGTGGACCTGGCAGGGCCGCCACGTGGTGGCCATGCCCAGCGCCCGGCAACCAGGGCTATGGCAGAGGGGTGGAGGACACTGGCCAGGGTCCAGTGACAGAAAGCAGAAGGGACTCCAGTGGATTCGTATGTCAGGTGCTGACACAGACGGCAGAAGCCGGGAAAGATGGCTGTGCTGAGATTGCAGGAATGAGTCTCAAGAGCACTCTAGGGAGATTCCCCTTTTGCTAAGGTCAGGAAGATGGCAAATTATCAGAGTCTGGAGAGCCACCAGGATGCTGCCGGCTTGTGTAATCCGTCCTTTCCCGGATTCTAGACTCATGCACCCTGGGACCTTTGCAGCCGCCATGGGCGATCGATCCAGGGCTGTCTCGAATTTCTTGACTTTTACTTTTGCATTTGTGTTCTGTACGTGAAGTCCGAGAAGCATGCTCTGGGGACGTGCATCTCTGCTCATAGGAAGATCTGCCCCTACCACGCCATCACCTTTCTAAGGCGCTCGGCTGCCCACTCCCTGGACCCACCCCGTGACCACTGCCACCTGAGGGAGCGCGACACTAAATAGCAAATTAAAAAAAATACCATGACAGGCTGAGAAGGAGACTGCGGGAGAAAAGGGAAAGGTTTTCCCCCGCTCTTTGAACAAGATGCTCATCGCTTTTATTTTGCGCTGGCCTGTGCGAGTTTTGTGGCCAGCCCTGGAAAAACCTCACAGCTCTGTGACTGACTGGGGACGACCTCTGCCCTCCCTGCTCTCCAGGGCTGAGTCTCTGCTCGGGGGAGACTCGGGCCGCATGTGGAACCCAGCTCTGGGGGAGGCTGGGAGTGTAGTCATTAAGGTTTTGTCCTCTGGCCGGCAGTAAGTCCCCCTGGAAAGGGTGGGGATGCAGGACCCCATCAGTCCTGAGAAGGGAGAGAGCCCAGGGAGACTCGGGGAAAGGGAGGCAGGAAGTGAGGAGAGTGTGGGGGGTCTGAGGGGCATTGAATTTATCCCCCTGTTAAAAAAAAAAACTGTAGACAAAATCAACTTAACAGAGTTTATTTGAGCAGTAAAGGATTCATGAATCAGGCAGGCAGCACTTAAAACCACAAGAGGTTCGGAGACCTACGCTTCAGCAGCGTGAGCCGTGGGCTTCTGTAGGCCGAACTCGGGAGCAAAGAGTTTACTTGATTGGCTACATCTAGGCGTTTCCCCTATTTGGGTGTGATCTGGTGGGAGGTCCCTAGTTAGAGGTTAGTTGGCAGTGTCTGGTTGGTTAAGCTTAAGTTCTGTTTTACTGTTTACATTCAGCTTCAGTTTGCTTACATAGGAACCCAAAGTGCTGGAGCCATCTCAGCCTAACGGATTCCCAATTTTTTTTTTTCCCCCAGAGACTATATGTCTCTGTCATCCAGGCTGGAGTACAGTGGTGCGACCATAGCTCACTATAACGTTGAACTCCTGGGCTTAGGTGATCCTCCCACCTCAGCTTCCCGAGCAGCTGGGACTATAGGCATGCACCATCACACCAACTAATTTTTTAATTTTATGTAGGGATGGGGTCTCACTCTGTTGCCCAGGCTGGTCTTGAACTCCTGGTCTCCTGGACTCCTGATCTTCTGGCCTTGGCCTCCCAAATTGTGGGGATTACAGATTTGAGCCACCATGCCTCACCCCAATGAAGTATTTTTTTAACACCCCAAAGCTCCTGGTTTGAGCTACTCCTAGATACCTACTTCTAGGTACGGCTTCCATCTGAAGACTGTAGATTTGAGGTGCCCACACTTAGGAAGCACAGGGGGAGTTTGTCTAAAATGAAGGTTGATGGGTCCTTCCGCTCAAAGATTCTGATGCTGAAATCCCATGGCGGGGTCTGGAATTTGAACCAGAAGGTCCTCCGGAGACACTGTGTTCTCTAACCTCGCCAGCACCCAGCCCTCCCTGCCCTCTTGCTGCCTGTCCCACCCACGCTTTTTTCAGACCTGCTCATTTTTTTTTTTCCTTTTCTGTTTTTCTTGCGGCTGTTTTGTATGTCTTTATTAACCGCCCCATTGGTGGAGAGGCTGAAGCTGGGCACACTCTTTCCCGCGCGTGCTTGAGTGAAACCTAGGATGCTGACGGTAGATGCTAACATGAGCTATTAAGTTAGCTCTGGAGCTCAAGGTCTAATTCATTCCACGTTAACTGAGCAGCGTCCGCAGTAGCCGTCAACGGTGAATCAGAAACACACAGCTCCTGCCCCTTAGGGGTTTGTAGCTTCGCACGGGAGCTTAGCGCTTCTCCCTTGCCAGGGCCGGGCAGTTGGGCGAGCGGCGTCTATTTGGAAAGAGAACGCTGTTGAAAACTGCACTTGGGTTCTACAGGGCTGCTCTTTGACCTCCCGACTGCAAGGTGTCGAGCGGAACCTGTGATGCCCTCCGTGTCTCAGGAAATGTCCCTCGAGTCCCTTGAGAATTTAGCTGTGACATTGCCGCTCAGGAGACTTCCCTTTGAACTTCCAGGAGTGGAGGCCAGGACCTTCTCGGGGCTCTGTCCTGGAGTTCACAGCTCTGCCAGGCCCTGGTCATTGGCCTTTTGGGATGACAGTTTCCTTACTGGCTCCCGCACACGCGCAGGCGAAAGGATGTCCCTTCTTGGGAGGTCCCTCAGTGGATGGGGCACGTGCCCCAGAAAGGGACGGCTGAGCAGAGACAGGTGCCTTTCTTCTCACAGAGAAGCACGCCCATGGCCCCGGCGTTCGCTCTCTGAGGGTGTTGGGGGGGCAGCCAGCCCTTCCTGTGGGTCGTGGCCATCCCAGCTTCAGATCCTCGGCCAGTTCTATCCCACCTTGCCAGGTCTCCTGGGTCACCCACGGGACTGTGTTCACTTCTTACCATCAGCTGTCACCGCTCTGTCCAAAGGCTAAGGAAGCTCTGTTTCTGTTAATGGGATCTGGATACTCTATTTGTGCTCTCGCCAGATCTCGGTGGGGAGGGGGTGGTGCTCTACTGTCAAAACCCCGCGACAGTTACCTGGCTGTAACGTGCTGGTGTTGGCAACATCACGCAGCAACCACAGCCAACATTTATTGGCGCCGAGTGTATCTATTCCCGTGCGATATGCTACAGGGAAGAAACCCACGCAGGCTCAGCCCTGTCATTTGAGAGCTGACATTAAGATGGACCACGCTGGGAAACACATGCCTTTGTAAGTTACCGGTGTCTTCCCGCGCGAGCACTCTAGTCATATTTCTTGGGCGAAGGATAATCACTTATTAGCTTCAGAAAGACCTCATGCATCCCTTGATTTTCCATGTTGCCACATGAAAGCGATAGCTGAACCTGGGTCCCTGCTGTGAAAATGAAAATTACTTGAGGATATTCAATTGCTGTTGCATTATTCATGCGCGTCCGTGGGAGAACATCATGGCGGAGCCTGTGCCCGGAGCATGTGACGATGCGCCGGCTCCCTGTAGCTGCCCTCCGGCCTGGCACCATTAGAATGATGGAGATAATTTGCCCATAGAGGACTCCCAAGACACATCAGTTTGTGCTATATGCAGAGTGGTTTCAACCAATATTTATCGAGCACTTACTATGTGCCAGGCACCTTTTTACATATCTCAGGAAGCAATCTCATTTTCAAAAGAAAACGGAATCTGTTTTGGGGACTCTGCACTTCCTGCAGATCCAGAACATGCCACTGAGAGATTAAATCCCTGGGTGCTCTCTTTTGAATTTGCCACAGTGGGACAAAACGCATGGCATAGAGCAACGCTGGGAGCAGATGATCTTTGTCCTGCTGTCTGGGCTGTGGCGGTGGAGGCAAGACAGGTCTGCAGGGAGGAGAACGGCTCTGTGTTGGTGGGTTCCTGAGACTTGTTGACTTTGAGATTATCTGGAGACCGCCCTGGCCCTGGTAGAAGCAAAATTAAACCAGGCAGATTAACCTTTTAATGAATGACATGCTTTCGGCTCTGTGTGTGGTGCCTGGATACAGCAAATCTATTTTTACTAGGGCTTCAAAGACCAAAATGCCTCAATATGTGTGACATGATGTCATCTCTGCATTTGGGTTGGGAGTTGAGTAGGAAAACACACATGACAGCTACTTCAGAATCTGCAAAAATATACACAATTGCTGTTTAATGATTCAAAAGAATGCTCAGGTATTCACAGAATGGAGAAACGGATGTCATCTCCCCGTAAATTAGGAAAGGCGGTAGATGTTTCCGGGAATTGTCTGGGTCCGCATGTTCCTATGGCCGATAATTAGTGTTTATTATCGTTATTGATTGAGCAGTAATGGTGGCTCAGTATCCTTTTAGGCGGTTACTCGGACAAGTCACTGTTTTCTTGAGTTGTAAAATTCCGGCGAAGGTTTTGGGTTCCAGAGTTGGAAATAGAAGTGACTCCCCACCCCCACCTTATTTCGAGAGTTGATGGGACAGGTTCAGTCAGTTCAGTGAAAATTGTGGGTTGTCACTGAATAAGGTGGTCCCCCAGAGTGGGGTGGCCCAGCAGCGGCCAGCTCACGGGGTCCTGGGAGGGTTCATGACCCCATTATTATGCCCACCTGGCATCACGAAGGAGGCGGTACGGTGCCTCCAAGGAGAAATCATCTTGACCAAGGCATAGGTGGGGTAAGAAGAAAAGACCCAACCTTGGTGCTCAGCAGGGCATCAGTGTTCCCGCCCTATTGTCCCCTTCACGACACACCCATTCCGTGGTAAGAGACGGGAACTCGAACACGATCAGGAGAGGTGGGAGGAACAGTCCTGCCAGTTTGGCCTTTGTCTCCTCAGTTAAGAGACGCTAGTGTTTTGTTTCTGTTTTCCAGTTTTTAAAATTTTTATATTTTATTCATTCATTCATTCATTCATTCATTCATTTATTTATTTATTTATTTTGAGACAGGGCCTTGCTCTGTCGCCCAGGCTGGAGTGTAGCGGCACTGTCATAGCTCATTGCAACCTCAAACACCTGGGCTCAAGCGATCCTCCTGCCTCAGCCTCCTGAGTAGCTGGGACTACAGGCACGCACCACTGTGCCCTGCTGATTTTCTATTTTTTTTTATAGAGACAGGGTCTTGCTATGTTGCCCAGGCTAGTCTCAACTTTGTGGTCTTAGGTAATCCTCCCACCTTGGCCTTCCAAAGTGCTGGGATGACAGGTGTGAGCCACTGTGCCCGGCCTCTAGTGTTTTTATGAGCATTTGTGAGTTCTTGGTACCCCTGCCTACAAATATTCACACTACTTCCAGATGGGCTCCAGGGGAGGCCTGGGAGCTTCCCCAGTGTCACCTTCTAGAGGTGAGAAGAATGCCAAAGTTGTATAAATCCCTTAGTATCAACTAGAGGATTCTTGAATGCAAACATTAAGGCAAAAAAGGCCTGTTATCAACAGGTGGCTTTATTTTGTAAGAAAATATAGTAGAACAAAAGACGTTTGTAAAAGTAACCCAAGCCAGTGAAAGAAAAGGAGGAGAAATAGTAAGGTAGATTTGATTCCAGTTCACTGCCTCTTAGGTGAGAGGCTGGGTCCCCCCAACTTCTGATTCCGCATTGCCTTTGAGACCACCTCCAGGGCGACTTCAGAAACATTGGACCCAAACAACAGATCCTACATTTTAACTCCAAGTTTATGATTTTTGTTGCCGGGCAAAATATAGAAAGATTCCCTGCTCTGTAACCCATGCACATTTTGTGTGTTCCAGCAAAATACAGAAGGGTCAATGAACGTGGGTTTTGATTCCAAGGAAATTCCAAGCTCTTTTGTTTAGCAAATGTTGATCTGGTGACATGCGGTTGCTTTTCCGTTTCAGCAACCCAAAAGGCTGATGATGACAGGATTTTCTCTTTCATTTACTTACCCGTACAAGACGTTTGCTCAGAGACCTTTCAGTCCTTCGTCAGTCTTCTGTGGCGTGAGCTTCTATCCGCGAGCATCCCGGGTCCCGTAGTTAATGGGAGCGAGTTTCAGTTTTATGACAGATTTGGTTTCTTTCGGTTCTGCCCATATCTTACCTGAGTACACACGGGCATGACACGAAAGCACACGGTCTGAACTCTCTAGATTTCATGACCTGCAGGTGCGTGGCGTGACATAGCTTCTTGGACGGGACTCTCAAGTCGGTCCTCAAAGAGATGGGTTCTAGACACAGTGTCAGGTCATTAGCAGGGCTTCCTTCTCACGGCAGAATCATCTCGACCTTGTTAAGTCACTTCAGCCCGTGTGCTGTGCAGTAGGTGCCAGGGGATGGACAGCACCACTGTTAGGGGGAAGCAGGAAGAAGCCCCCGCCCACCGCTTACCTGTGTTTTCTGTCCCCGGGAAAGAGATCCTGTGGCCAGGACCCCATCCTGGAACCACTCATAGGAGATGGGACTTCAGAATCTTCCAGAGCGAGGGGAATGCCTGCCGTGTGATTTGAAACACCTCCCCCAGCAGCTCTGGGTGCCTTCCCCACGCTCCCTGGAGAACGACTGTCGTTTGTATAAGATCACTTCTTAGTCTATCCACAGCAAAGTTCGATGACAGGAAAACAAATCAGGAAAGTGCAGTACGAGCTAACTTGTCATCTCATGCTTCACCGACGCAAGTAGTCTACGGATAGCAGGAAATCTCTCAAAACAATTACTAATACGTTTCCATCTCCAAAGAAGTGTGAACTACGACCCCAATGAAAGAAGATTCCTGGGTGACAGGAACTGTTATTACGTAAGAGAGGGACATTTGGAGCAGAGCACAGGGCACGGGGACATTCTGAATTAGAGAGGAGAGTGTGCGCCTCCCGAGCAGTAGGGCAGTTTTTATCCGTTATGAATTCCTGGCACACCAGAAATGCCTCTGTTTGAATGCAAGTCAACATTCAAGGTATTGGGTGTTCATTGAGCACTTAGTAACATTTGTTTGTGGAGTACCTGCCTTGTTTCAGCCTCTGGGACAGCACTGGGCCCCCAGAGACGCCTGGAGGCTGCCGTACCCGCACGCTCCATCTCTGTCTGTGCAGAAATTGGGAGCTGAGGACGCCTGGCACGGACCAGTGGTGTATCTTGAGTCCCGTGTGCACCTGTGAGCATCACACAGTCTAACTGCTAGCTTGGGGTGTCCCAGTACCTGTCCTGCAGTGACCTCGAGCCCAGCTTTTCCACGTTCCAGACTGCTCATCCCCCACCCAGACAGGCTCTTCCTGTCTCAGGTAGAGCGGACGCCAGTCGTGCCGTGCCTGGAGCCAGAAACCTGGGCGTCCTTCCCAGGTCACCCTCTGCCTCCTGCCCTGAGCTGGGCACCCACCTCCTTGCTCTTTGGGTCACATGGCTTCCTCCTCTGAAATGTGTCTTAATCTGTCCTTTATCTCTCCAAACCCCATTGCTATTGTCACCTTTTGCTTCTGCTGTTGAAATTGGTCCTCAACTGGCCTTCTCGCCCTTCTTCCTCCCGTTCATTCATCGCCCTTTTACCTGCGTGGAACCTTCCAGGTGAGAGCACAGCTCCAGGGCTGTCAGCTATCGGCAGGTGAGCACCTGCTTGAAAGCATCCCCACGTCTTCTCCCCCGATTCTTCCCTCGCGCACAGACCTGATCGCACCGCTCCCTTGGAGGCAACCTTGCTACCCTCCCCTCTGTCTCCAGGACAGAGACCGAGATACTTAACTTCACCCCTCAAACCAGTCATCAGATGGCCCCAGATGATCCTCCCAGCCTCATCTTCCTCCTCCTCTCTGGCCCTCGAACACACCCTCTAGTTGTGACCTATTAAGACTTATCATTCCCTGGAAACGCTGGAGGTCTCTGGGACTTTGCTGTACCTGCGTGTGCCTGGGTTGCTCTTTCTACCTGAAAACTCCTTGTCCACCTCGCAGCCTGCCATGTATGTCCATTTGGTGGTGCGGGCCCCACATCCCCAGGCAGGGCAGGCCCGTTCCTTCCGTGGACACCCACAGTGGTCAGGTGACTCTGTCATGCTGTGATGTCACTTATCATTTTCCATCCTAAATACGTATTCACCTGTCTGTGTCTCGGGCAGAAGCTGAGCCTCCTAAGGTCTGGGACCCTTTCTTATGTATCGTTGTAATTCTTCCCAACCAAGCCAGCGTCTGGTACAGAGTTGTTTCTAGTGTGAACGAAGTCGCAACACGGGCGATGCAAAGAAAAGACGTTGCGCGAAGAATTCAGGTACCAATCCCAAGGCTGGTGGGAATTGGGCGCGGGAAGTAGTACGAGTGCCAGCATCTTTGAAGATGACAGATATTAGCAAGTGATCAGATAAAACTTACAAAACATACATAGTAAATCTGACTTGTTAGCAAAGTGTTTGGCAGCGTCGTCACGTGGGAACCCAAACTTCTGCCTCACCCAAGGCGTAATCAGTGTGCTTAGCTTCTCTGGGGTACTTTCCAGAAGTGCTTATTTGATGCTTTTTAGAGGGTCTCAGGAACTTGAGGGTCACTCTTAATTTTCTCCGATTGACTCATTGCTGAGAATCATAGTTAATTCGCCACCTGCAACTTGCAAGCAATGTTTAGAGCATTTCTAGGGGTTGCTTCAAATGTCTCAGGTTCCGGTGAACTTCAGAATGTATATTGATCATCTGTTATGACTCTAGGGGTACAGAAAAAGTGAAGGGTATGATCCTCTAGTTGCTGGGAATCTCCAAAAATGGGAGAAGGGAATGACTACGTTGGCAGTATGAGGCATCTCCAAACTTAGTTCATTGCAGAACCCTTTTCCCTGAAGACTGGTGTGCCGTAGAACCAACTTTGGGAACTGCTGATCCAGTACGATACTTCGATTTACCAAGAAAATAGCTGAGGCCTGGCCAGGTGAAGGCCACGAGAGTAGGAAGTGACAGAGCTGAGACTAGAACCAGGTCCCCTGGCTCCTAGGTCAGGGTGCCTCCCTGTGACCCATACGGCTTCTAACGTAGAGTGAGAAAGCGGAAAGAAGCCATCGGAGAGTGTGTGTCACACACATACACTCAACCTTGGCCAGAACGTCACTGGACAGGAGGTAGTGTTTGCATCTGTTGTCTATGTACCCTGCCCACCTCCCAAAAGCATTTACCCCTGGCCATCCCCCCTGCCTAGCACCTGGTGATTCCAGGCCACTCAGGGGTCCACTCTGACCCCCCGTGGCTCTTCTCCATTCTCTGTTCTGTGACCCACACAGAACTTTTGCAGTACAGTTCCTGCCCACCGACATCAGAGGAACAATTCTCAGGGGTTAGCCAGTGACAGTGGGGGAATTGGGGTGGGGGAACCTCTAGGGGCTAAGGCTCCCTTGCCAGCCCTCAGAGCACCCTGCCTGTGTGGCCGAAGTTCTGCCTCAGCCCTGGGCTGCCCTTGGACATGACCGTTGACGGCCGTGTCCCTCCCTCTGCCTTTGGCAGGGAGCTCTTGGAAACAGGAGTTATTGGGAGCCCAAAAGTAAACAGCCCAGCCTCTCCCTGGGGCCTGGGGCGACTGCTGCCCGGGAAGGAAGGGCTTGGTGCCAGCAGCTGCTCAGACAGTCTGCAGGGCTCTCTGCGGGGACTCAGTGGGCTGGGAGCCAGCCACAGGGCAGAATTTGGCAACCGTAGAGGCGTCGCAAAGGTAATTGGAGGCCTGACTTCTAGGGGCACATGGTCAGATTGAGGTCAGAGAAGAGGCAAAACTTAAACCCTCTTCCTTGTGTCTGTTTCTCAGCCATGCAACTTGGAGTTGAAAGTAACCGACACAGCTCTTGCCTTGGAGTTAAAGCAGATGCCACCATCCTCGTTTGAGCTGTGACTCCCCAGGGTCCCACAGGGGAGGGGCTGCAGGCGGTCTGAGTCAGGCATCGTCTCCTCCTCTGCCCCGTGGGCACTTTGCAAGTAGAGCAGCGTGTGGGGCGGACGGCCCGGGAGTCAGAGAGACGGGCTGCGGGTGACTCACTGGGAGTAGGCCACGCGCGTTTTCTCCACTGTCCTAACCTGCCCATGTCCCCTGACACGTTCAGCTGGGCTTGTCCTGAGCTCCTCAAGCCAGCGCAAATCAGCAGGTGAGGCTCCGGCTCTGAGATCCGCCCGCTGGTGGTGGGAACCTGCATCATCCTCCCAGGGTGGGGCTCAGAGTGCAAGGCAGGATTTGAACTCGTGGCTTCCTGAAGATTTTTGCTTGTGGGAAACGTCCTCCCCTGTCCGGTCCCTGTTCTGCTCCCAGAGCCTGATCCGGGCCAGGGGATGCACCCGCTGTTTCACTCCTGCCATTCGTCTAATCACGACTCCCATATGTGTGTCCCTGTGGGGTGTCGGGCCGCGTGCTGAGCACCCAGTCTGTGCACTTTTGACCTCTCTGAGGATGCCGGGAGTCAGATATTATCATGCACATTTTATAGATGGGGAATCTGAGGCTTGTCTTGCCTGCGGTTCCCCCAGCAAGGAAGGGACAAATAATCGAAGTGCCCAGTTCCGTCTCGCTGGTCCACACCCATACCCTCCTCCCAGCAGAGCCGATGCCCATTTTCTCTTCTCCCCTCCTGCCCTCCTCCCCTTTCTTCTTTCCTTCCTTTCCTTCTGGGCTTTAAAGCCGAATATAATTAAAATGTATCACCTGGGTGTCTCATTCTCTCCACTCTCGAAGATGATCCAGGGTTGACCGTATGAGAACCTTCTTAATAAACCATCCGTAGCATCCCCGTAAGGCGCAAATTGCTCACGGGAGGTGTGTTGTGGGTTCTGTGATGCGAGAAATTCAGAAAACCTCCTAGGCCATTTACCGAGGTGTTAATTTCCCTGGAACATCCTCCTGCGCCATTCACATCTGCTCTGCATTCCTGAGCAGGCCCCGGGTCTGTCTGCTGCCGACATAGGAGCATACAGCTTCCAGCAAGAGCCCGCATCCTTCACTCGCCCTGGAGATCTAAAGCTGGGAACAGCTTTGAAAACGGTTCAGATGTTTCATGCAACTTTCCTGCCCGGATGCAAAGATACTTTTGTTTTGAAAACTAACCGGAGCTCAAAGGCAAAGGATATTTTTTCTTTTCGTGTTTTTGAGAGATTGAGATTTAATAACAAGCAAAACAGAGGCACTAAAGAGATGTACAGACATTAATGGAACTAATACCATATTTACGTGGTTTCAAGTGTTTTGCTGTCTGTGTGGGGAGATCGAAGACTGTCAGGTTTTAAGTGGCAGTTTTTCTTAGTTTAGGAAGCATTAATATTTGTCCCTCCGGCAGTGGCAGGGAGGAACCACAGGTTGCGTTTCACAATCCAAAATCCAGCTCCATGGGGGCAGCCGTAAAGAAACACCACTGGAAATCAGAAAGATTTTTAAAAGTGAATTGGAGTTAGGAGCCATTTTATTTATTCGATGACTATAATGAACCGGAACTTATATTGAGACTGCAGAATGTTTGCTCTTACAAAATCCACCTGTCTCTTGCCTTCTGTTGTTTTTTTCAAACATACGTTGGATCAAATTCTTGGGCTACCCCAACTGGAAAAGGCATTGTGGGAAATGGTTAAGCGCGTTGGCCCTTTGGGGTTCGTACGTCTGCGTGATGTGGGGAAGGTATTTCAGCTCGGCCAGTGTCAGGTGTCTCATGGGAGAAGTCATGGGCCTCGTATGGAGAGTAAATAGAATGATCTAGGTACAGCCCTCGGAGTGGTGCCCGGCAGAGAGGACGTGCCGGGAGCAGCTGTTTGTCACTGTTGCTTTTCTTATTGTTGCTGTGATTCCGAGTCCTTGCCTTCCCGGTCCTCATCCTCTAGCAGGGGGGTGACATTCATCCGTGATGGAGATAAAGACAGGAGTGTTCAATAGGCATAGCCCATGCCAGGTGGGTCAGGGAGGCCTTCCTGGAGGAAGCGCTGGCCCAGCCATGTCTTAAAGGGCATATTGCAATGATCAAAGAGATTCCGGTGATGGGGGAAGAGGGGCTTGTAGGGCCTGAGAAAATGTGCTTGAAAACAGAAGAAAAGTCAGCAAAGAGTCCTAGAAGCTGGGCGCGAGAGGAGGTTCAAGAGTGAGGAACGGATCAACGATCACTCTGGAGAGTTCGAGAAGAATAAAGACTAGAAAGAGTCCACTGAATTTAGTGACAGTGAAGTCATCTGTGCTTCCGTAAGGATCATCTCCATCAAGTGGCGGGGAGGCAGCCCAGTGGTGTGCTGGCAAATGCTTAACATCGGGCTCTTGGGGTGGGGTCGGGAGGAGGAAGATGCCCTGATTTGTAGCACTTACCCATTGCCATGGTGTAAACACTCCCAACGTGACTGATTTAAAGCCACCAACCTGAGGTCCCCGAATCCAGATTAGGAAGGGATGCACATGATCCCGCCTCCGGAGCCAGTTCTAGCTGGCCCAGACCACAGCGGAAGCAGCTTGACCCCAGCAGTCACGGCATCATGGCCAGGTGACAAAGCAGAGACGGGTGGATAGCTTGACATTTCAAGTCAGTAAACTTTCTATAGTGTTGACATCTGCCTCTCAGAAAAACCTACCATCTTACTGTGAACAGGCCTAAAATCACCTTGCCCAATGCTAGATACATAATGGCATATCAAGAAAGGAAAGGTTTGAACAGAAAGAGTTGGCGAGTCTGTGTCTACTGCATTTCAAGGCAGAGGGTGTCCTGATCAGCTGACCCCACTTGGCAGGGACAGTCTTAGAAGTGGAAGGTGACTTTTCATCTCTTGACCACCCACACAGATGATCTGACTTTAGGTTCAAAAAGCAACCTTTTGATCTTAATCTGGTCCCTCAAGTAGATGTCTCTTACTTGAATGAAAATATGTATATTATCTAACTATCCTGACTCTTCCCATCTTCTTGCTGGTTATAAATCAAAATTATGCAGTGACTTTCTGGCTAATACATCAGTTTTCTGTGAGTTTGGTTAGTAGGATTCAAGACCTGAGGAACCCCTTAGGGAAAAAGAAAACAGTTAACACTTACATAGGGCTTAGCATATACACGGCATTCTTACAAGGACTTTACATATTCATCCAAATTAACTCATGAGGTCTTCATTTTATTGATGAAGAAACTGAAGCACAGAGATATTTAGTAATTTGTCCAAGGTTATGCAACAAGTGAGTATGAGAACCAGGATTTGAACGCAGGCCTTTGGGTCTGTGTTCTGTTGTCTAACCACCACCTTATGCTGGCTCCTAACTGGTGAGTTCCAGAGCTGAGAATGAGACCCTGAACCCTTGGGCTCCATCAAAGGTGCAGAGAATCCGGAAGGTTCCACCTAAACTACTAAACACAGACCCTCTGCCCAGTGTGGAAGGGATACAACAGAGGCCGTCCTAGGGCTTTAAAGAGCCATCTCCCACTTTGAACTTCCAGCATTCCCGCCCCTGCAGCTCCTCTGCCCTCGCTCGCCTGGTTCCTTTGGTTTCTGGGGACTAATCTGTGCACATCGTGGCACCAGATCTGCCGCTGGGTGGGGGAGGCCCAGCCTGGGCCTGGGAACACACCTCTGGCTGGGACCAGCTCTGGTATATGGCACCTGCCCGCCCAATGAATGAAGAAAGAAGCCGCGTCCTCTCTGTACCCCGGTTCCTTGGACGCTTCAGAATGTCGTTTGAGTTCTCTTTTTGCCCCCAGGTTATCCTGAAAGTACTTCATTTCTCCACTTCATCCAGTACTTCATTGCTGAGGCCAGGCCATTAAGAGGCTAATAACAAGGGAACTCTCTGGATGCCGTGGTTGAAATAAAAAGCTCTCCCTCTTAAGGCTCACCTCCCTGGCTCTTCAGTGCTTTGTGAGAAGACAGATTAGGTGTTTGCCTCCCGGGGGTTCCCTTGTCCTTGGACCTTCCAGGAGTGCCGCTGGGAGCTGCTGGCAGGGAGCTGGAGCGGAGGTACCGCAAGGGCTGTGGGGAAGCCTCGTGGAAGAACAAGAGTGACTTCCAAGGCAGAGGGTTTGGTATCCTCTTGCAGGTACACGTGTCTCCTGTCCTAGGTTTGGTTTTAATACTCTGGGCTTAATGGTACCCCGGCTGCACCAGGAGATTTACTGAATCAGGGGCAAGAGACGGCTAGGTCTCCCCCCACCGCTCTTCCCAGTAGAGGACGCAGATTGCAGAGAGAGAAAGGTTGTCCCTCTGCTAAGGGCACGGAAGTAGCAGGTGCCTCTCCTGGAACAGCCCGGGCAGGTCGGGCTACTTCTTTGAGCATTAGTGTCATCGCCACATAATGGAAGGCTGCAACTATATGATTTCCAAAACACCTGTAGACCTAAAACTTTTTTTTCACGATTTTGTTGACAGTATAAAATTCTAACCGAGACCTTTCATGTTGTTAGTATTGTTACATTAAAAAAAAAGAAAAACCTCAGATTCGTCTAATCTTGGCACGTGGGTCCTATGAAGCAAATACACAGCAGGGACCCATTCTTGGAGGCTGTATCTTTAGGGACTATGATTGCTAAGTAGAGTGAGTGTCCCTGTCTGTGTCCCAAGACCTGACTAGGTGGTGTGTGGGGTGATGCCTCTGTCCCTGGATCGTTGGCAGGAATAAACGTAGCTGAAGCCATAGACTGAACGTTCACTTTGCCCTGCAGTTTAGTTGCTAATTAACCCCAGCCTCGTCCAAGGACTCCATTTACAGCATCCTTCAGTCTTCCTCTAGCAACTTCGAGACTTCAGGAAACTTAAGAAAGCTCTTTCCATAAACAAAAATTTAGGAATCCTTATCCAGAGTCTGTGCCTTCCAAAACTG